>JAANSN010005672.1:0-11955 GCA_036850665.1 Dicranocentrus wangi
AAACGACTCCCAAAAGAAGTTATTAAACGACTCCCAAGAGAAGTTATTAAAGGACTCCGAAGTGAAGTTATTAAGCGAATCCAAAGCAGAGTATGAATGAATGCGTGGAAAAACAAGCCCACCAAGCTAAAATAGAGTAGCTAGCTGCCAAAACCTTCTTAAACATAAATCAAAACCAACCGAGTCCCGATTACCCAGAAAAGCAACGTCATCTTGTAAATCCCGATAAGCCCAGTCAAACAGCCCTAATCAGCCAGGTCGACTGGCACCAATTTTACAAACAACAAACCCCTAATCAATCTCACATCGCATCAAATCAATCTTCAGAACACACAAAACATTCAAACACCGATCCGTAAAACATTCATTTACCCGATGGAACACCCCAAATACATGTACTAAAATTTTACCTGCCCATACTGGGCAAAGTGATTCAGAACGATTCCACGATTCCATACGTCTACATACCGGTGGCACAATCATCCCTGAGTGTCCCTTTGCGCAACACCAACACCCTATTTACTTTACAGACCCACCCAAATTGTCCAATTTTAAAATATTTAAATTGTTTACAAAAAACAAATTCACCAAGAGTAATAACTTAGCTCGCTGATCAACTTATATGAATTTAGCTCTTGATTTTAACCAATTATTCATACGTCGACCCAAATCAATGCGGCCAACAAAGCCAATCGAACACCTCCAACGTAAAGAACACCCCTAATCAATTTATAGAAAACCCCTCAACCAACCTATATAATAGAACACTCCCAAATATCCTCTAGAACGCCCCCATTAAAGTATAGAACACCCCCAAACAACATGCCAAACCCATCGATCAGCTTGTGAAATACCCTTCAATCAACCCGTAAAACATTTTCAATCAACCCCTGGAACACCATTAACTACCATGTAGTACATGGGTGGCCTGAATGTAAGTTTAGTGAGACGGTGTGGCATTATCCTAGGGTCGCTCAGTCTTCCAGTATATGGTGATGTAATTTGTTGGTTTTTTGTGTTCTACCGGGTCGAGATTTATAGAACCTTTTGATAATGAAGCTTGAATGTAATTGCGCCTTTGTTAGTGTTTTGCAGGGTTGATTGTAGTGTTTTACAGGGCTTATAGGGAGTGTTTTTAGGTGGTTTTAAAGGCATTCTGCAGGTTGATAGAGGGTGTTCTACAGGTTAGTATGGGGGTTCCACGAGTTGGTTGGGGTGTTCTACAGGTTGACGGTGGTAGTCTACAGGTTCATTTAGGGTGTTCTATAGGTTGATATAGGATTTTTGCCGGTTGATTAGAGAGGGTTCTAAAGGCCAATTGGATGTGTTTTACATGGCTGATTGTCTATGTGCTAAATTGTGGATATGGAAGGCTCTACAGTTTGATTGGTGTTTATAACTGGGCTGATTGGGGTTTATGGCTGGGCTGATTGGGATTTGCGGGATGCGATTGTTATAGTGGTCTATGTCCTTGGTAATGATCGTAAGCTGGATTAATTAGGTGTAGGCAGCTAGCTACGTTGTTATTACAACTAGGTGGATTCGTTTAATCATATTTTTATTTATTTATTTATTTAAGTAATCGGCAACCTTGTCCAAGGTGCTTATGCCGACCACATTGTCAAGTTATCATAACTTTGATTTAGGAGCACTGTCAAAATCCAACTTGGAGAAGAGGATAAATCTGGTAAGTGGTCTTCAATAAATAAATATTATGCAACAAATACGACGGGTGTGTGTGTATTCTAGTACCGATAAAGATTAGTTTTTCTGTCTCGTTGCATACATTTACGTTTCGTCCATAGTTGAGAATCTATTGATAAAAACTGTATCATGAATTAACGAAAATACATAATAAGGAGTATATTGGAATTTGTAGTTACAATTAAAGCTAATATTTTCAATTTTATATTATAGATGTGCCAGAGCGACGGCTTGCAATAACTACCAATTCCTGCAGCAACTGCCCTAAGTGGTGTTGGGGACTTTTGATTATATTACTAGTACTACGAGGGATATTTTGGCTTACGTTATTGACGTTTACGCAATCAACAGCCGTCACGCATACAGAAGCAACACTTAACGAAAAAATACTCTTATCAAATTCGCAAGAAACTACTACATTTGGTTGTACCACTGCTTCAGTTTGGCAATACCCTATTTCGGTAGTTTCGTCAGGGTTGAATCAGTTTAAAGATATTTCGGAGCACGAGGCTAAATCACTTAAACGCGACGTATTATTACATACGCGACCCCCCACAAGCCGTAGTTTCAGCAATTTAGACAATATCAACAGCAATGAGAATGTTGTATTTTTTTGCGATCCAGCATCATATAAAACTGTTACTTTAAATATTGTTTACTACTCAAATTGGCGTAAGCAATTAGCCAACCACAGGTTTAGTTGCACTCACCTAGTGCAACACCTAGTAATCAAAGGAAACGCTGTTCCTGATGTCTTATACGAAATTCTCGACCAATTTCGTCATTTGGAAAAATTAACTTTAGAAGGAAACCACATGTGCTTTGCAAGCATTGGATTAAGTAGATTAAAGAATGTGTCCCAAATAATTTACGACAGCAATAAATTGCTGGCAATTAAAGGGTTTAACGAAGCAGAAACCTCTTGCAGGAACCTATTGGAGTTTATTGGAGAAAAAATAGTGTTTTCAAAACTATTTTATTTACAAATTTATAATACTCGAATATCGAACGAAAACAAGCTCGTTTTCCACAAACTGTTAGACAAAACATCACAATCTTTGCGGCAATTAGATTTGAATGGGGTTGACTTTAATACAATAGCTTTTGATTCAATTAAAAACAAACTAAACTTAACTTCTTTGACTTTCAACGCTAAAAATCCAAAGGAAGATTTTGCCGTCAAATCTTTTTTAAATATCATGCCAAAACTATCAAATCATGCTATGTCGTTTTTTCGTAGTAATGTAGAAATCCCTGACATGTCCTCAAAAGAGGGAATAAGCTGGCTTGTACCTTTGTCTCCTTCGGAATGGGATCTAAAATTTAAACTAGCTGATAATCAAAATTCAATCAATCTCTCATTTTTGCATGATCTGCTAGTCAACACTCAAATATGCACATTACGACTTTGCTCACGAAGCCAGAAAAATGTATTCCTGATTACGGGGTTTAGCTCAATTCCTTCCAGAACTACAGATGTCAACATTGTCGCTGACTTTACATTTTTTAGTGATGCAAACGGTATAAAATGCAGAAAAACAAAAATATCTAAATCAAATGGAACCACCTCATTAAGCTATGAATATGATATAAATGAAACAGGCTGTGGGCCGTGAATTGCATTGATGTCTTCTTATGGTTTGCAAATAACTGAACACAAGGCATTTTTTTGTATATTTCATAAAGTTTTAATTTTTTTGGATCTGGGTCTGGGTGTGCTCACTAGCAACATCAATCTTGTATTTATTTTAATTTGTTAATTGATTTAATATTTAAAAAGTTAGCTTAATTTGTAACTTAACTTTTAACATTTAAATTATATTAAATTAATAATAATGTATAAATTAAAAGTTTTATGTATGTGTCACAAATATGTGAACCATAATCTGACTGAACCGACTGAAATATTAATTTTTAATTTACTGTAGCACATCAAAAAAATTTATTAGGTTATTCTATTTTTCTATTGTTATTCAAATAGTTTTGAAGAAACCTTCTGTGATTACTTGTAAATCAACTAATAGTTGGCAATTATGAATAATGTAATGTCTGAAACTCAGCCATTGTTCCGTGATCCATTCAGCTAAACGCCAAAAATACTAATAATTTGGATGTGATGTAAGTACACTTGGCCTTAATATAGGCGAAACAAACAAGGCGACAAACGCCTCTTTCATAATATCAGTTTCTCTTAGTCTGCAACAAAATTTCTTGCGAAATGACATGGTGTTAATCCCTATTGGGGTAATGTGGACTATATAAAAACTATTAGGAAAAAAAATTGCGAGAAGTACATTTAGCTTTAAAAAAGCTTTCAGAGTAAGAGAACCTAATATTAACTGTCAGCATGAATTTTCAATTTTTGTTATATCACTTGCATGCATTAAGATACATTTCCATACATTTACATGTGTAACAACATGACAAAAATGAACGCAAATGAATCTACAAAAATGCAAATTCAGGTCGGGTTTATAGAAAGCTCCACACAGTATATTGACCCCTATTTGATCGTATAGGTAATTGGGCTTTACTAAGTCGCAGTGACATCGACCATCAAATTAATCCTGTGAATTTTTTGTATACATAGGGAGGCGTGTAGCAAAATACAAAACTGCAACAAATATGGGCATTAAATAACTACTCCTGCTCTCGTCATTAATTCGTATTTCTGGATTTGTTGATAGTCCGCAATTTCCTTGAAACCCTTCATTCTAGCCATTACTCTGTTTTAGTATTCAGCATATTTGTGAGTGGAGCGATACATTTAAAACGTGTATTGCAAAAATACGATTAACGCCTTTTCGTTCAAACAACTGCCAATGAGTAATGACAACGTCTACTATTACAACGTCGTATTGATAACAAGCCACAACCATTGCATGTTACACCGAAATTAACCCAGTTGGTTCATGACTACATTACGCTTTTGATGACTTAATTAGAGATAAAACAACAACTTCGTTCATGCTCATACAGCAGCATGTTACCAAAATCCAACAAATTGTGTTTATGTTCAGTGAGAGCACACCTATATAAGCACAACATATGTCAAAAAAATAGCATGAATCGTGTGAATTGTGAGATTCGGAGATTCCATGTGTTTGCAGAAAACAAATGGAGCAAACAAGAGCAAAGGGAGTTTTCTATGCGGAATTGATATTCGGCTTAATCATGCTTTTGATTATGTAAACAAAACTCCCTTCCCTCAAAATAAGGTTATACATGTTTGTTACCACTGGCGTTTTATTTAGCACGAACGACTTACATGGTTGGATAAATTCTCATTCGATAAATATGTCTAAAGTTAATAAGAAGTTCCTGTTTCCTCGTTTAAACTAAATTGACAGTTGGCTAAGCCGCTCATTGCGCATCTGAATGCAACGTTTGTATAATCATCTCCAATTTAAATTGTAAAAACCTATAGACATAATGTCTACGTATATAAGCAAAAATGAATATACCCTGGAAATTAGTCATCACCAATGTGGAGCAGGAGCGCATTCACAAACTATGACTGTAAATTCTCTATTAATTGAATACTTGGTTTCTTTTAGAAATGGAAACGCTTCAGGGGAATATTTGTTTGTTTGGATTTGTTTAAAAAATTAACAAAATTCAGTTCCAAAACGTACACGGGCGTTGCGCGTAAGTATTTTCTTCAATTCCAAAATAAATTACGTCTTACAAAATCAAGTAGCAGCAATATTAATTAGCACAATTGACTATTAATTATTTATTTACACTTCAAAACAACATCTCATTTCAGATGTACAAACAAACGCAACAACTATAGCGCGAATGGGAACATCTGAAAGGAGAGTGTTAGTGTTATGCGTGGAATGCCTCCTGCTATGGCCCATAGAGTACAGGATTGTTTTTGACATTGAAAATTTGGAAAGGAGTTTGTGAATGAGATTTCAGAAAACCCATAATTTGATCCCGGAATATGGAAACTTCGACTGCTGACGAAACAGAGTCAACATCTTCTCCTGTGATACTCCAAAGTTGTTCTCGTATACCCATTGAAGAATACACCCGGGTATTCCAACCTACTCTTAGCGAATCCAGTTCACCATACACTGCTCCGCACATCCGAGTGAAGGCAAAATATGGTAAACAGCAGATAAGGACGGCTGCGAGATGAAAGTTGCACATTATAAGATTTATTAAATCCTGATATTTGTTTCAGGTAGCGGCTCACCGCAATCCGAATTTCGACTCACAGACATGTTGTGCTTCTTTGCATGCATTCTCGTGTTGCTCATCATAATCAGATTTACGCTTGCCTCCTCCTCCTCGCAGCTTCAGCCACGTCAGGCGGGAATGGGAATAGTTGACAAGTGGTCCGGTATATTAAAAAATACACCTGTTTCACAGTACAAATTACGTAACAAAACGCTAATCACGGACGGAGTCATGAAACAATTGTCGCCCAGCAACCGAGTGACATGTTCTGCACTCCGAAACCGCAATCCTGTATTTAGTCAGTCATCATCGCATCACAACTTTAGCCAAATCCACCGTGTCTTCAAAACGCTGTCCCATGTCAATGATGAGGAGAACATTCGATTTTTCTGTGACACGGAGTCGACTCAAACAGTAACTTTGCATGTGACGAGCCAACTGAGATGGCGACTTTTTATGGAAACTATTAGATTTACCTGTGCTGAGCAAATTGATAATCTTGTTTTCAAAGGGCAAGCTGCCCTGGATATACTATATGTTACTCTGAATCAGATGACTAATCTTCGCGAATTAGCTTTTGAAGGCAATCAAATGTGTGGGGCGAATTTGGGATTGTACGACACATTTAACGAGCTGCCGCAACTAACTTTTAAAAAATTGAGTGCGCTTACGATAGACGGGTTTAGTGAGTTTCAAACGGGATGCAAAGATGTTTTCGAGTTTATTGTGGAAAAGCTTAGTTTACCGGGATTGAAAACGCTTAGCATCCTCAATATGCCAATATCAGACAAAAACAAAGCCGTATTTTACAATATTTTTGGAAAATCGTTCCATCTGCAAGAGTTGAATTTAAATAGCATTGAGCTGCAAACAGGGATTTTTGAGGATATGGAATATCCCATAAATTTAGTAAATTTGCTTTCGCTAAATTTTATAGTGAAAGAACCAGCATCCAAGTTTGCGCTCGAGTCTTTATTTCGCATTTTGCATTATACTGAAAGCAGGGAAATGAAACTAGTTCGCAGCAATGTTCATATTCCTGAAGAAAAATTTAATGACCTGCTTGAATTACTGGGAAAGCTATTACCTTCCCAGGTAGACTTAACTATAATTATGACTGATGGAGGAAGTAGCTCTTTTGACGTATCATTGTTTTATGCACACAAAAATTTAAAAACTCTTAAATTGAAATTAATTGCAAGTAGTCCGAGTAGTAAATTATTTGTTGTGCATGGCCTTGACTCTGTGCCGTCAAACATAAACGTGGAACTAACCGCAAATTTCCAGTTTGAATGTGCTGGTGAGGTAAATTGTGTAGTCAGGAATGAGCAAATGGACTAGCAATACCAAGCGATGTTGAAGGAGAGAGTGCAAGAAGTTATGGCCAACAAGCTTCGAATTACGTTTTGATTTTCGGAAACTATTGACTGAATGAATAAGGCATTTGTGATACTCACAACTATGACAATGAGATTATCAAATATTTAGAGGGATCGCTTTGATTATATATATTGTCAATATTATTCACAAAAAATATTTCAAACACCTTGAAACGAACCCGTGTTTTAGGAAATTATGAAACAAGAATTAATGTTCACTTTTGACCAATTTGAATTTTATTTTAAGGAATACATTAACAAAGTGCCAAATGGGGTGAACAAGTCACTGCAAGTGGTTTTTCTCCTCGAGTTTTTTCCACTTGCCACTTGAATACAAGTTTGAACCTATTAAGCAGTGTTATATAAATATAATCCGTTAGCGTAATAATCGGAGTTGTGGATGCAAGCTGGAATAAAAATAAATAAAATATACAACTGAAATTTTAAATGAAATCGACACACCAGTGGTACGGCGAGTGACTGACTTTAGGCCCAGTTCAAGAAAGATCGTCTCAAAGATGCATTATAAAAGAAAACCAACTTTTTTAAGTAGGGATACGACATAGGTCAAGCGCGACCGGCATAAATCCGTTATACGTTTATGAGTAAGGTTGCGTGAGGCGTGAATACAATCAGACGTAAAACTTGAAGCATGAAAATTAGTTTAATATTTCTCATTGAAAATGTAGTTCAGTAGTAGTGTGGCTCACCAGCCAACTATTTTGGTATTAACAAATCCATTCATCCAGCAATTCATCCATTCTATTAATCCTTGAACCTTTTGTATTGCGTACATTTTACAATTTTAGAATTTATACACTTTTCCAAAAATAAACGTACACCAATAATAAGAAGCCGTATTGTGCCATTGCATACAGTAGCATTTAGCACCTACACACGAGTTCCTTTTGGAAACTCATTTCTAATCCCTGCTGACCCAAATAGATACACGGTATCATTAAAAAATAATCAGTATTGTATATTCGCATTTATTCGCGTGGTATAATTTACCGGGGGGACTAGTTTTGATGCTGCAGTACGAAATACTGATGAGTTGCATTTACGGTCAGGGTTTGCCAAGTTCATGTCAATGATTGACCTACATGTATTATTATACCACTGTAGACTGGAATTCCGCTAACCGCTGCTGCCAATTTTTATGTGGTATAATGGAACGCCGATTAATTTTAAATTAGCACAACTTAACAGCAAAATATAAAGATGCAATCCAATTGTTATTATTTTACATGCATATTAACGCCGTAATTTCGCAATATTAAATCCAACATTATATTTGAGATGTTTAGAGAAATTACAGAAGTTAGAGGCGCACACATTCTTTTACAAATCAAGGCAAAACATTCAGATTTTAACAAATTAGATGAGCTACATATTTTTGATGTTAGTAAGTAGATAAATTGTTTTAATCTTGGAAGAAGTCGATTGTGAAAAGATGCATCAGATGACCAGGTTCAGCTTCTGTGTCGAGATTAATAGGAACCCAACCGATTTTTAAAACGGAAACGGACCCAACGGCAAGGTGATTATAAGGAAATGGAGGTTCTCTTGGAATATAACATGATGCACTTGCTTCAGATTCTGCTCAAAAGCCCTGTTTTGTTGGCATGAGAGATTTTAAATTTGCATGAGTTGTAGCCCAAAGGTATGGCAGAATTTTGCGGGCTTGATCCAAAAAGTAAATAAATATTTAGGTAATTTTATTATTGAGTTGAATTAATTGTCTTGCATTTGTATATACACATAATCAAAGTCACAGTTGTCCACATGTTGTTGCAGTTTGTCCATGCCTTTGACAAATAATGAGAAGCATACTTTAATATTCTTTCATTTCCGATGACAGACGAAGTTTTTTTCAACAATCCACAGCTTTTTTGAAGAAGATTTTTTTTTTGAAGAAGCGAGAACGGATGACACAAGGGCTGATTCAAACTATGAAAATAACACATATAACAATAACAACTTCATCTGATAAATTCATTTTCAATTTAATTTTAATCTAATGTTTTTAATGTTTGGCACTTTAGTCATTTACACTCGCTAGTTTTCAGTTAACCGGTTTAACTTAAACCCATGCATGATAAGCTGTTTACGATTGCGACTCACACTATGCTACTCATTGCTTGAGAGGATTGAGTTGCTGAAACACATAAATAAAAGTGCGTTTAAAATTTCGCTAACTCATGCCGTCGGAAAGAGATGGAAGGAATGCGCAAGAGGAAGATTATTCATGAGATGTTGGATGATGGTGGTGGGTATGATTAAATGGAATGGGGGGCGGGCACAACGGCAAAACACGGTTTCTCCTGAGGATGAGTAC
Source organism: Dicranocentrus wangi (assembly GCA_036850665.1). Lineage (NCBI taxonomy): Eukaryota > Metazoa > Arthropoda > Collembola > Entomobryomorpha > Entomobryidae > Dicranocentrus > Dicranocentrus wangi. Next base: position 9,610 of record JAANSN010005672.1, read on the forward strand.
GCAAAATTCTATTGTCCCTACAAAGTAATCATGGGAATACGGTTTAGTTTTAAATTATGTGATTGTTTATTGAACTGTTCGTTTTAGATTATTGATTATTGTCAAGATGGCTTGGACTAATAAAAACGGGCTATTATTATTATCACGTGTCGGGTTATTAATATTAGATTAGATTAAATTAATGTACAAGGAGTAGTTCCGAAACAATGAGCAGCAGCAGACTTGAGATCTTTTTCATTTCCGATGACGGATACATTATACTACCGTCACCCAAAACATGCAAAAAATAAAAGTAGGCTGAAATTTTTCTCCGTCGTGGAGGAAGATGATAGAACTGATAGAAATGATGATGATTATGATGGGGACGATTCTCTGGAACTCAATCCTCGCAATGAGTAGTATCACAATGTGGGTCGCAAATGGTTATTATGCTATGTTTGTTTCAGTGTATGTTTTACGCAGAAAGTTTATATTTTGTAACAGGTACATCTGCAAAGAATGTGATTGCAAAGCATGTCCGGGTTAGCATCTAAATATCAATTTTTATGTTGCCAATTGACTTATTTTGATTTAACTAAACAATATTTAAAGTAAACATGTGGCTGCACATCAGTTTCGAAGCTTCATGCTGTGAGAAAATTAACACTTAAAAGCAAAGCATTTTACTTAAAATAGTAGTTTGTCCAATGCAAACCAAGGTAGTCGTGCAAGATCATTCACTACATTCACTACGACGCGTGGCAACATATGATTCGACAACATAATCATGTTATCTCAGTTCATATAAATTCAGGTTATCTAAATCATGCAAGTTATTGAAGGTTGCTGCCGTGTGCGTATGTTATTGAATGAACAAACACCCTTTGCACAATCAGGGGGTATACATTTGCTAAAATTCGGGTTGTGCTGTTTTTGTCAATGGTACACGTGCTATAGGTAATCCCAATCCCTCACTAGATACATGAAACTAATTTTTGATGAGAAGAATGTATAAAAGTCATATGGGTAACTTTTGTCCAAGCCGTCATAATGTGGAGAGATATGACATGACGAGTTGAGACAAAATCACATCTCAATTAATTTTAGTTCTAATGAATTAATTAATGTCATTGTAGAGTTCGGATCAGACTTGGATGTCTGCAAGCTTTCAGGTCAGGTCAGATCGATGGCATGACCTGCCTGACGCAAATTCAACCTGACCTGAAAATGGCCAGTCAGAGGGTCAAAAGCTCAGGTCAAGACATAACGCGTTTTATGTATCTTTTCACATATGAATTCGAAATTTCTCAACTTAGTTAAACTTTTTAAACTTGAGTAAAACGTGTACGAAGAATGTCAGTTGTAACTTGCTTTTCTCCTAAATACCTATAAAACATGCACAAAGTACTGCAGTACGTACATTCCTTTCTCTTTTCAATACAATTCTAGAAAAAATTAAAATGAGCACTATATGTTGTGTGATTGCTAAAATCTAGAAATATTATCTAAGGTCAAGCCGATTATGTCGTCAATTTAGTTTGATAGTCGAAGGATAGCCATTTGACCTGTATCGAAGATCTGAAAATTTGAAATCGTCGTACCGTTAAATGGGTTACGTAGGGTTTCAAAATGTTTCCACCATGATGATCAGTGTTCAAATAGTGGTCGATTGATATCCCACTCGACCAGTATCACGGATGGGAAAGTTTGAAATCGTGATACCGTTTAAACGGTTACCTAGTGTTTCTAAATATTGTCACCGTGATAATCAGTGTTTAAATACCTGTCGAATGATCGGAATGATGTATCACACGATATATGTTACCATAAGAAAAAATTAAGTAGTAACGGCTTTTAACGTTTGCAGTTGATAGAAATAGCTGAATAACGAATAACCAGTTCTGGCAATGCCAGTGGCGAAAGAATTTTTTTTCCAATTTTTCAGAACTGTGGCTACTGGAGTGTTTACAGGCAGACTGACGGGAATGTAATCGCAGTAACTTCCTAAGCCAAGCTTGGACGGAAGTTAATTAAAAGCAAGCAATGATTTTTTTATTCTTTTGGTGATCAAACCATAAACAGCAATTACATTATCAAGCGAACAAACTCCAAGGACAAACTACATTTGAATCCTTAAATAAATGTAATAGTTGAACGTTTATATTGGTTATTTTCATTGCCTCTCTCCAAAATTGCCTTTTTATCACCACCTACCTCTGTATTATATAGGCATGTTTAACATTTGACCTAACAATTAGAAACGGGGGTAGATGGGTAATCAATCATGAGGATGTCAAAGTTGTTCAACATCAGAGAGGTCTTTTGTTTGTTGTCGAAGGACTCATCGCCTGATTTGTAAATTTAAGA
>JAANSN010005673.1:0-11953 GCA_036850665.1 Dicranocentrus wangi
TTTAGTACTTTATGTACCCTTTTTAGTACTTTATGTACCCTTTTTAGTACTTTATGTACCCTTTTTAGTACTTTATGTACCCTTTTTAGTACTTTATGTATTTTCTCTACTTTATGTACCCTTTTTAGTACTTTATGTATTTTCTCTACTTTATGTACCCTTTTTAGTACTTTATGTATTTTCTCTGTACTTTTAGTACTTTTTGGTACTTTATGTACTTTTTCTTTGTACTCAGCGAGCATTCGTATTGTACTTGACGTACTTTATTTAATTTTTAAAAAATATATAGTTTTTGCGAAATCCAGACCAAATATTTGATCTGTTGAATGATGACACTGAAATGTTGGTCCAAATGGAGGAGAAAGGAGGAGATCGCAATTTCCTTCCGTTGGCTATATTTGGAGGGAAGGTGTTTTACCTCCACACTCGCCATCAAGGGCGAGTTGCTGTCTCAAGCTGGATAAATGGTATCCCGATTTTTTAATAGCTGAGACTTTATAAAACGGATACATATTATTATATAAACTATATATTATTATTAATGTTTGAATAGCACATTGCTTTAAAAATTATTTAAAGGGGGGCTTGAAGTACACATGCCACAGGGTTTGGCAGAGGATGGAAAAATTGTGAAGACTATTGAAGGACGATATGCCCAAAAGCTTGAAATTCCTGGAGGATTTGTGAATCTGTAAGTGAAATTAATTTTCTGAACGAGATCAGAATGTAGGTGGCGAGAAATTAATCAGTTTACAATTATTTACATTTTTTCCAGAAACGACTCTGATTTGGTTGGGATTCAGTTTGTCAATGATGCTGACGATTTAGTTAAAGCTGCCTTGGCCGTTCCCGGTGTTGACGGGTGTGTTGACGTTGAAGGCATGCTGGAAAAGGTGAATTCTAGTTACCACTGAAAGTTGGTTAGATGTAATTCTAAGAAACCATTTGACGTTTTTATACTTAGACTGTACTGCAAAAGTGGTTGCAACTTTACAACGAAACAAGCAGGTCAGCTACGGAACAGTCATCTCCACGACGGTCCCTCATGCCGCCACCCAAATTGGACAAGGAGCCTATAGCAATTGTCGGAATGAGTTGTAGGTATCCCGGCTCTAATAATTTGGATGAGTTCTGGAAGGTGCTGATCCGGGGAGTAGATGCAACAGGGGCGCCACCTCACTTCAGGTGGAGCCCCGACCAAACCACGGGCTCTATTTCGGACAAAGCCAGCGTCAACGCTGGTTTCCTCAAGGTTGCGGTGGACGTGTTTGACGCAAAGTTTTTTGGGATTAGCCCCAAGGAGGTGCTTAAAACGGATCCACAGACGAGGATGCTGCTCGAGCTAACTTGGGAGGGGCTGGAGGATGCAGGGATTAACCCAGAGGAGCTCAGAGGGATCTCCGGAGGTGTCTTCATGGGAGTCTGGAGAAAGGATTTTTATGACATTCTAAGCGGAACTGGACACTCGGAATTTTACAGAAAGTATATTGGCACTTCCATTGGAGCAGCGGCGTCCAGAATATCAATGACGTATGGCCTAACTGGACCAAGTATAGCCACGGTAAACAACAAATATTAAAAAATAATTGCATTCACGTCTCGACTAATTCCATTTAATGTTTAGGAATCCGGGTGTTCCTCGTCCATGGTAGCGGTCCATTTGGCGGTCAAAAGCCTTCAGGCAGGAGAGTCCAGCCTGGCGCTGGCATGCGGTGTGAATTTGATGCTAAACCCCTTCAACGACACCTTCCTTCCACAGGCCCTGTCGCCGGAGGGTCGGTGCAAAGTGTTTGACGCGGGAGCGAATGGCTACGCCCGCGCCGAGGGTGTCGGGGTGCTAGTCCTGAAAAGGTTGTCAGACGCGCTGAGGTCCAATGACAGGATTTGGGCGGTCATTCGGGGATCGGCCATTACCCAAGAAGGACTTAGCAAAAGCATGGGAACGCCAACGGCGGAGACGGAAGCTCTTGCGATGGCAGCTGCTCTGAAGGATGCTGGAGTGGACCCCGCCCAAGTAGACTACATCGAGGCTCACGGGACAGGGACTCGAGTGGGGGATCCCATCGAGGTTGACGCGATTTGCAAAGCCTACTCCACCTCCCGAAGGAGGAGTAGCCCGTTGCTCATCGGCTCTGTAAAGACTAATGTGGGACACACGGAGTCGTGTGCGGGCATCACGGGGATTATGAAAGTGGCACTGTCCATGCACCACGAATTCATCCCGCCGCACCGAAATTTTACAAAGTTGAATCCGGCCATTGACCTTGACTCCATTCCTGCCCAAATCCCGTTGAGCCCAGTGGAATGGCGGAGGAGCGCGGGCAGGGCTCGTTATGCCGGAGTGGGTTCTTTCGGGATCACGGGCACTGATGCTCACTTGATTCTTCAGGAAGCCCCGGAGCATCCTTTTGAGACAACCCTGAAATTTGGAGAACTGGAGAGGCCCCTCCACATCCTCAAAATCACAGCCAAGACAGCACCCGCTCTGGACGAGCTAAAAACTAAGATGAAGACCCATTTGGAGACCACATCTGAGCTTCTCCATGACATTGCGTACTCGGCCAACATTGGAAGGTCAAACTTTCCACACAGGACGGTGCTCATAGCAAAAGACAAGGATGACGCCGTGAAGGTCCTCCAATCTGGGAGCACCATCATGACTAACGATCTGACCCAGCTGCAGAACAGCAAAAATAAAATCTGTTTTCTTTTCTCTGGACAAGGCTCGCAATATCCGGGAATGGCCAAGGTGCTATACCAGTCCAGCCCCGAGTTTCAGATTCACTTTGACTCCGCTGACAAAATGTTGCGAAACAAGTACAATATACACGTGAAGGACGTGCTGTGGTCAGACTCTGCCCAACTGAAGCGAACCATCAACAGCCAACCCTCCATATTCTGCGTTGAGTATGCCCTCTACAAACTATGGGCCTCGTGGGGGCGTCCACCCGGAGTGCGTGCTGGGTCACAGTTTGGGTGAGTTTGCGGCTGCAACTTGTGCCGGCATATTGAGACTGGAGGATGCCATCAGATTGGTGGCTGAGAGGAGTCGTCTGGTGGATTACCTTCCGGGAGGGAGCATGCTGGTCGTCAAACGGAGCCACCGGGACGTTCTGAGTCTATTGAATGACATGAATTTGGAAGTAGCAGCTATCAACTCGGATGATCAAACTGTGGTGGCTGGAGTTTCTAGCGAGGTCCTCAAATTTGCAGAGATTTGCAAAGAACATGATTTCCAAGCCACTGTTTTGGAGGCAACTCACGCATTCCATTCTTCGCATATGGATCCCATTCTGGAGGACTACAACCGCATACTGGAAACTCTGGGTGGAGCTCCAGAACACAGAGCAGATAATATCCCTGTGTACATCTCTGGAGCCACGGGAACTTTCCTGAATCCCTCTGAGCTGAATTCAAAGTACTGGCTGCGTCACACCCGGAACGAAGTCAACTTCCTCAAGGCAAGCCAAACAGCGGTCCAACTGGGGTGTAGCATTTTCGTTGAAATTGGACCCCAGCCCGTACTCTGCAGTCTGATGGCGAGGAACTGTCCCTCAAAAATATTATGTTTTCCCTCCCTCCGAAGACACCAAGGGGATTGGTCCACAATTCTTCACTCCCTCGGGTCCCTTTATTTGGAGGGGATGCTCATTAACTGGGAGGGTTTTGATCGGTTCTACTCCAGAAAGAAAGTGGCTCTCCCCCACTATCCCTTCTCGAGGAAGAAGTATTGGCCGGAAAGGAAGCTCGGATTTAACATGGGTTCCCCTCAGTCCCCTCCCATTCATCCCCTCCTCGGCAGTCCCATTTCCAATCCCGTCGGCCTCTACCTGTTCCAAAGCGTGCTGAGCCTCGACTCGACCAAGTTGGAATACATTAAAGAGCACAGATTCGGACCGCATGTTAACCTCCCCGGAGCGGCCTACCTGGAAATGGTGCTTGCCGCTGGAGTAGCCGCTCTAACCCGCTCCACCAAACACTTGTCATCGCCCAATTACCCGCTGGAAGTCCAAAATTTGTCAATTCTAGCCCCGTTCAAGTTGGTGGAGGAGGAGAGGTATGAGCTCCAAACGACACTGACATCCCCTCCCGAAGCGGTGTCCCTCGTAACACGGTCTACCTTCAACTGCAAAATATATCGGAGCACATCAACGGCGGAGTCGTCCAATTGGGTCCAACATGTCGAAGCAATGTTTTCCCTTCCAAGTGGCTCGTTCATGATGAATGAGCGCAGGGGTGGATTTTCACTGGAGAAATTTCGTCAGCTCCGATCCACCCTGATGGAGGACATGACCGGGATTTACAGCCATCTCGCATCCCTTGGAATCAACTTTGGCCCTGTCTTCAAGTCCCTCCAGGGGATTTGGAGGGATAGTGAGGACACCCTTGTGGCAAAAGTCAAAGTACCCCAGACTCATCTCTCTCAATATTTGCTTCATCCGATTCTGATCGATGCACTGATTCAAGCAGCTCTGATACTGGAGAGGGGAGGCTCCGCTCGCAAAGCGCTTTCAGTTCCCGTCAGGATTGGCAGATTTACCTGGATTCCGCATGAAAAGGCGGGCAGTGAGGATGACGAGGGGGTGTACGTATATGCCACCCGGGCGAAGGTCGGAGGTGGTGGTCTGATGTCTCTCTACTTGGTGAATTCGGCCGGAGCCCTGATGGCCATCGTGGAAAACGTGGAGTTTGTGGACAGCTCAGTAAAAGCGATATCGGGGGCGGCGGCGCTGGCTGATCAGCAAGGATCTCCACTGCCGGAAATGTGGGAAGAGGTTTGGAGAAAGACGCCAATTTCTTGGAATCATTCCCCTCCAAACTCCGAAAGTCGACTTTGGATTGCGTACAAAGCAGAGGGCGCCGTATGTTCCAATTTAATATCAAAACTGAAGACGCTGAACAAAGTCGTCATTGAAGCCACTCCCGGAAATAAATACAAACTTGTTGGAGAACATTGCTATCAACTCAGGGTGGACGAAAAAGGGGATTTTGAAACCCTTGCAAAGTCTCTTAAGTCTCATGCCAGCGTTGAAGGGATCCTCTACTGCTGGCCACTCGACAAAAAATTGACTGCTCAGAGTGACCTTCTGCGCCCACTTTTGTATATCGCGCAGACCATCTTGACATACGACTACAGCACTACCTCTGGGGGATATCCTCGACTAATCGCGGTTTCGAGTGGAATTGTGCCATTTGAGGGAAACGACTTGGGACATATCTTCCCCAGCACAATATGGGGATTTATGAAATCTCTCAAGAACGAGCATCCCGAGCTCAACTGTCGCTGTGTGGACGTGACCACCACGGAAAGTGAGGAGGGGATGGTACCCATGGAAACTCTGCTTGCTGAGCTTTGGAATGATGACCAAGACACTACGATTTTGCTGGCTGGGACGCAGCGACTCGTTCCCAGGCTACAGGCCTACAAGCCTGTCTCCAATGGGATGCAGTTGGCCCAGTGGACTGATAGATTTAAACTGATTTTGCCTGAAAGCAAGCGCCTCGCGGATTTGGAGTTTGGGCCGCTAGCTGAATACACTCTGGGCGACACTGATGTCGAGATTGAGGTCCGTGCCTTGGCCCTCAACTTCAAGGACGTGCTCAACATTCTCAAGCCCACGGAGGAATTTAAGGATTCCAACGCTGTTGGGATGGACTTTTCCGGGGTGATAAAACGGATTGGACCGCAAGTGACCAGATGGAAAAAGGGAGAGCGGGTGTTGGGCGTCCAAATTAGTAACACGGATCCATTTCCAAGTCATGCCAGGATATCCGAGCAGGCAGTCATCCGCATTCCATTCGGGTGGACCTTCAATGATGCCGCTGCCATTCCTGTGGTGTTTTGTACTGCGTACCACTGCCTGCTCCAGGTGGCCGGGTTGAAAGCCGGTGAAACTGTGTTGATTCACACGGCCTCGGGTGGAGTTGGCCTGGCAGCGATCAATCTTTGCAGGCAACTCGGGGTCAAGGTAATTACCACTGCGGGAAGTTCCCGGAAGAGGACCTTTCTCAAAACCTTGGGAGTGGAACATGTGTTCAATTCCAGAGACACGAATTACGCCGATAGCATCTTGAAGGTCACTGGTGGAGTCGGGGTGAATGTGGTCCTAAATTCTTTGACCAGCGAAGGCTTCAAAGAGGCGAGCCTCCGGGTTTGCGCCAAGGACGCTCGCTTTGTGGAAATGAGCAAGCTGTCCATTTGGAGCCCGGAAGAGGTGCATAGACTCCGCGAAGACGTGACCTACTCCGTTATCGACCTCACCAGTTTTTCCGACGAGGAGTGGATCCACCAAATAGGAATTCTCCAAGACCACCTGGATCGGGGCATCCTAACTCCCATTCCGTACTCCAGGTTTGATGCCCTCAACCTGCCGGACGCCCTCCAATACCTGCAAACGGCGACCCACATTGGGAAAGTGGTTTGCGTCATGCCGGAGCTGAAGTTTGATAATGGAGTGCTAACAGCATCAACCCTAATGTTTAGCGACAACTTCACCTACCTCATCACTGGAGGGCTGGGTGGGATTGGATTTGAAGTGGCAAAGTGGATGCTTAGCTCAGGTGCAAAACACATCATATTGTCGAGCCGAAGTCGGCCCTCCCCGGAGCTGGAGGGAGAAATTCAAGGATTAAATTCAACCGGGGCTCGGTTGACCCCTGCCCAAGTTGACGTCTCAGACTACTCCCAGCTGAAAACGCTTCTAGACGAAATACGGGACCCAGAGCTGGGGTTCCCTCCCCTCCGAGGAGTGATGCATGCCGCTGGCTCCCTATCAGATGGTGTAATTGCAGGTCAAAGTTGGGACAAGTTTGAATCCGTTCTGAGACCAAAAGTTGACGGAACACTTAATCTCCACAAGCTCATCGCCACCGACCGCAACTCCCATTCCCACCCACTCGAGCATTTTGTCACGTTTTCCTCCATCGCGGCCTCACTTGGATGTCCAAGTCAGTCAAACTACGCCGCTGGAAACATCCTCCAGGACACGTTGGCCCACTACCGCCACTCCATCGGGTTACCCGCAACCACAGTCAACTGGGGCCTGTGGGGACAAGTCGGGATGGGGGCGAACCACGAGGTTCATGGAATGAGGTCGCTTCAACCTTCCCAAGGGCTCCATGCTCTGGAGCACGTCATGAAGACCCAGCGAGTGCAGACCTGCGTAGCCAACATGGAGTCGTGGACTGTGGTCACGCAGCGGGTGCCGTACTTGCTAACATACTTGGAGCAACGGGTCTGGAAGTCGGAACTCAACTCTGGGTCCTCGACTGCTTCCATGAAGATGAATCAGCCGGATCAGCTCTGGAACGTGTTGGATTCCTCAGGCGTATCCAAAGAGGAGAAAGTCGAGGAGGTCAAGGGCTGGCTGGGAAGGCTGGTCAGGGCCGTTTTAAAGCAGGACGATGAGAGCGATGGAATTGACGAAAACACGGAATTCTCCTCGCTGGGTATGGACTCGCTGATGCTTATCGAGATGCGAAATAGGGTGCAGAGTATCCTCAAAGACCGGGCGACCCTTGGATCAAGCACGCTTCGGGAATACGAAACTGTCTCCTTGCTGGCGCGCCACCTTGTCGAAATTGTGAGTGGGGACACGGATGGTGATGGTGGCAGTACCACCTCCATGGAATTCTGCAAACAGTTTATCAGAGAGGAATCACAACTTGCCCCACATATTACTATTTCCAACCAGGCGCCAGCGAAGAAGATTGAGGACATTGAAGTCATTCTGCTAACCGGCGCTACGGGATTTCTGGGATCCCACATTTTGCAGGATTTAGCCAAGAGGCGTCAGGTGAGACTGGTGTACTGCTTAGTCAGAGGGCAGGACGAACACCATTGCAATGATCGGTTGATATCGGTCCTCCAGGAAAATAAGATTCCAGCACCGGAGATAGAGAAGATAATGTCGCAGGTGAAGGTTTTGGTTGGTGACGTTCGCCTCCCCCATTTTGGTCTCAGTCCTCAACTCTGGACTACTTTGGCGTCCAAAGTAGAAGCAATAATTCACTGTGCCGCAATAATCGATCACGTACGTCATTTGAGTGGGGCCGGACGGCAAAGCAAGGATTTGAAAGAAGCAAACGTGGACGGGGTTAAGACCTGTTTGGAGTTGGCGACTAGTTCAAAGGTCAAACACGTACTTCATTCCTCCTCCTTTATTGCCAGTGTGAGAGTTGGGGAAAGGGAAACGGAGCTCTTGTCGGAATGCTGGCCGGAGGCCCACGACTTTGACGACTTTACCACCCAAGCGTACCACATCTCGAAATTCGTTGGGGAGCTTCTGATGAAGGAAGCCGTGTCCCGGGGGATACCGGTAAAAGTGTTTCGGTTTCCGTGGATCGGCGGCCACTACTCCGGAGAAGGCCGGTGTGACGTACACAACAATCATCTGCTACTCGGCTTTATGCAAATGATTAAGATGGGAGTGGTACTGGAGGACCCGTTTCCGGTGAACATCCTTCCGGTGGACAAATGCGTCCAGGGATCACTTTCAATATTTTTTCACGAGGGAGCACCCTCCGACGTCTACAATGTTTATCATCATGAGCCGCTTGTAGTGCCTCAGCTAATGGAGCTCTCCACCAAATTTGGTTTTAGGAGCATGGAGGTTCTGCCATTTGCCCAATTTGGAAAGCGCATCGCTGGAGAGAGTTCATCCCCATTTGACATTTTTGTAGCATATTACCAGGAGGACGAGAAGGACAACTTCACATGTCAATTCGCCAACTCGGAACTAATTCGCCGGTGGATGGAGTCACGAGAAACTGAGTTCTTCAGAAGCAGGAAAATAAGCAGATATGTGCCTCAATTTTATGAAGGGTTGGAGTCGGTGGAGGTGCTTATTGAGAGGGATTTGAAATATTGCAAGGACACCGGTTGGTTTAAAAAATTTAACCTCTACTGAAGATTTTAATCCCTCTTGCGGAATAATATTAATGTTATATTATCAAGATTTACGAATATAAGTACAACTCCAAAATTGACTTTTAAGCGCAACTAATGCTTTGGTCAAGTCCCGAATCAAAAATAATACATTGTCTAGCTGAAGCTATGAATTCTTCTGCTGGGCAAAAAGTTAGCTTAGCAAAAACTACAAATACGGTACTATTTCACGCTTCATAAATTAGTGCGTAATTGCAACGCCTATAAATGGTAAATCATTTTACGAATAAACCATTTTTTATATTATATATGTTATTTTTGTTTCCATGTTTTATACAAACTACAATGTTCTTTGACATTATCTTTTTTTTACATTTTTGCAATATGTGTGATGTTACACATTATTGCTGATAGGTATTGGTATGGTATATTTATAATAATAAGCCTCAATACATTCTGCTAATATTTGACTTAATGTACTTTAAGCCTTAATTTAGTCATACAATCACAAATATTCTATGTGACAAGTGACAATGCATGCACACATACAACAAATAATAAATCACTTGCTCACTCGGTCTCATCGAGTGAACATCTTTATTGAGATCCCGGCTCTAAGCCCGCTTCCATGCATCGGTAGCGTCATCTCATTCATTCACATATTTGCAGCAACACCATCACCTCATCCAAGGGTCAACACAGCACCGACAGGAACCTTACCAATATATGTGTGAAGCAGGGGCCACAGGTAGTGCTCCGTCGGAGCCGAGCCGAGCTAGAACCAGAAAAAGCGAGCGGAGCCGAGCCGAGCTTAGAGCTCTTGATTTCAAGCATAGTCGAGCCAGAGCCAGCTCCGAGCTTCCTTCGTAGCACACAAATACATGCTAGGGTATCCATTTCCCTTATCGCCATAATTGCAAATGAGGTATGACCCCTTTCTTATCTACGTTTGGTGAACCTTTTTATCGAGATAAGAGATTTCTGAGTTATTAAGTGCCGCTCTACAGCGACACCTATTAGGTTCCTATTGTTAGTCTGACCGTCCGGCCATATCTCTACACATAGTACCCAGATGCACACCTGGCAAAAGATGCACACATAGCAACGATGTGCTCAGATAGAAACCATGTACTCACATAATAACTACCCGACATAGTAAACATGCACTGACATAGCAACCATGCACTGGCAACGCAATCAGGCACTCGTATACCACGTACGCACTTGTATAGCAACTATCTATTAACGTTGCACGTACGCACTTGTATAGCAACTATGTATTAACGCGTTGCACGTACGCACTTGTATAGCAACTATGTATTAACATTGCCCCTATGAACTCGCATAGCAACTATGTATTAACGTTACACGTACGCACTTGTATAGCAACTATGTATTAACGTTGCACGCAGTGCTCGGTCGGAGCCAGCTCTGGCTCGGCTCTGCTCCGAAGAATTTCAGACTGCTCTGTCTGGCTCGGCTCGGCATGGCTCTGAGCTTTCTTATCTCTAATTGTGCGATAGAAAGGTCGCGGAAATGGGTCAACAACTCATTTGCATATTATCGCGATAAGGAAAAGGCTCAGAGTAACGTGCACACTGCACATCAAGCAAGTTACCCCTTCCTTTGTGAGGGAAGCAACTCATATCAGCTGCTAACTGTTTACGTGCACACAATATACGTGTGCATGTATTTGTGCGCTTGGAGGGAAGCTCGAAGCCGGCTCTGGCTCTGCTCGGCTCCGACTCGGCTCTGCTTGGGTCAAGAGCTTTTAGCTCGGCTCTGGCTCGGCTCGCTTTTTCTGGCCCTAACTCGGCTCTGCTCGGCTCCGACGGAGCACTAGTTGCACGTATGTTCTCGCATAGCAACCGTGCGCACCCATAGCAACCAAGCATTGACATGGCACATACGCGCTCCCATCAAAGTTGTAACTTGAGGTATTACCGAACCGCACCGTACCTTGGAGGTTACGATTTTTTACCGAACCGTAACCGAACCGTACCTATGATTTATAAAATTACAGTCGAACCGCACCGTAACCGTACATATTCCATTGAAGTCATCAATATTTTGCTTTAAATAAGCTATTTTTATGAATATTTTGCATTCATGACACCCAAATAGACCATTACGTATTCTTCTGTTGCATATTATGTGCACTCATGTTCATATTAATATATATTAGTTTGTAGGTAGCTGATGTAATGTTAACATGAAGGCATTAGTCGAACCGCACCGCACCTTACCTGGTCCGATAAAAAGTTTGACCGAACCGTAACCGAACCGTACCTCAATGAATAAGCGACACTATCGAACCGAAGCTTGTACGGTTACGGTTCGGTTACGGTTGGGTAAAAAATCGAACCCGAGGTTCGATCGAACCCAAAAGTTACATCTCTGGCTCCCATAGCAACCATGCATTGACAAAGCACATACGCGCTCCCATAGCAACCAGGCATTGCCAAAGCACATACGCGCTTCAAAAGCAAACATGCATTGACAAAGCACATACGCGCTATCATAGCAACCATGCTTTGTTCGGGTTATTGAGGATACATTCTCTACCTAATTTACTAACGACACTCCTCTATCCCATTTAATGGTTTTATTTTAAGTAGCATGCATGCCTGCACATACGCATTGCTTATCAAGCTCTGAGTCGAGCTGAGCTGAACCGAGCAGAACCGTCCAAAATAATTCAGAGCTTGGCCGGCTCCGACCGAGCACTAGTCACAGGAACCCGACCCCTTGTTTACGTGAGGGCATTGAACATTGTCGAATCCATTACACATAGACAGGAATATTTTTCGTCTATTAGCAGAGGAATATGTCACAACTTATTTTTGAGTATAACCAAAATGCATTGGCTTTCTGGGAAAATGGGCAGAGCGTACAGTACATGAACGGTCTGAGCGTACATAAATGATCAGAGTAATTCCTGTACATATTAAGGACGTGTGTTGTGTAATGTTGCCTTCCATTTAATTTGCATGGGTCTCCTCCGCACATAGAGTATAGCGGGACACCCCTTTTCATGGGGGTAATGGGTTATTTACCAAATATTAA
>JAANSN010005674.1:0-11952 GCA_036850665.1 Dicranocentrus wangi
TCGGGGTTGGTGGGTGTTTGGTTTTATTAGGGTTGAGGTATGTTTGGTTGTTTAAGCTCATAAGTTCGGTTCATTAAGTTTGGCAGCGAGCTAAGTTATTCCGCTTGGTGGACTTGTTATGATGTATTGTACTTGAAAATGTGAGGAGTCTTGATGACATCTCAAGAAGAACGCAGCTGCAAGCAAAGCCACCGTGGTTAATATCATGACGAAAAATTCGAATTACATTTTGGTAATGGAAAAAATCTTGAAATTCGATTTATAAGTAGATATTATACGGTGGGGGTTGCGAGTGCGATAAAAATCAAATTTAATGATGGACTGTGAGAAATTCTTTTTTTTATCGTGGTTTAACTAGATTACAAATAAATTGAATTTTTTTCAATAATTTAAACAAGGTTTTTGTGCGCATCACAACCATCACCATGCCAAATCCAATTTTTGTTTAATCTCTTCTTTTTTTTAAAAAAAATCCCTTTTCAATCCCAATATTGGTACTCACCATCTGGAAAAGCGTGTTTGGAATTTAAAAAAAAACTCCACCCAACTCATGTTTTTTTAGATTACAATCCTGCGTTTTCATTTTCCTTTATTCACATGAATCATTTCATTTTTGTCAATTTCCCAAAAACAAAACCAAATAAGTATTGGTAGTTGCTTCAATTAGCACCCACAATCAATCAATACTCTCTGGCTAATGTTTTTTGAAAGCCAGCACGGTCCTCTTGGTGTTATGCAAAATGGCCTTGAGGAAATTAAAAGAGGAGGCCATCTTGATCCTAAAGGTGTTCCCGTAGCCGATACTAATCGGCTTGCAACTCGCCGCAAACTTTTTCATCAGCCTGTCATTCCTCCTCGATCCCCAGTCCCAGCTCCTCCACTGCCTAATCGTCTTGCCCCCGTGACGATTGAGCCTCCCCCCAAACTCCAACACCAGGAACCAGCTAGTCTGCGCAAACACCGTCCAAAAGACGAGCAGGGCAATGGACACGAGGGAAAGGGAGGAGAGATGTCGGATGAGAACCAAATTGGAGAATACAGCAACATTCTGCACAATTGCCGGCGCCACAAACAGGTAGAGCCCGTAAAAGTCGAGCATTTCCAGGTGGAGGAGTTGCCATGCCCGGTACTCCAGAATGTAGACATCGGGGGCTCTTCTCAAGCGATCGGTAGTATGCCGCCGCCTCCGGTTGTGGGGGGCCACCACCCTCAGCTCGTAGCTGATGATGGGATAGAGGAGGACGCCGTAGTAGAAGATGACCACGCAGTGGAACATGAGGGTGGCCACTTGGTTGAGGACGCCATGCCAAATGTAGGCGCCGAAGAGGAGCCGAGTCCACAGATTGAGCCAGTATTCTCGAGCGTAGCGGAGATGCCAGATGAAGAGCGGGGACTCGGGGACCAGCCAGTAGAACGCCATGTAGATCACCGTGAATGACCACGTCTCCAGCACGAACGCAACGGCGAGCCGGTCCAGTATCCAGATCACCCAAGAGTCCTCCAGGCTCACGGTTGGCATATAGGTCCGGATGAAATAGGTCGCGTGCCGGGCCACTCGGTTGAGCGTGGTAATGTATTCCTTCTTGTGACGGCTCGTCCTCAGCTGGGTTGAGATGGTCATGAGGTAGATCCACCAAACGGGGTAGATGATCTCGAGCCCGACGATCCCCTCCGTCAGCCATGTGCGGAGGAGCTGGATGGTCACAAAGGTGAAGAGGGGAAGCCCGTCAAAGGCGTATCCTAGCAGTTTGAGCTTGTCATAAGTTGGATTCTCGGTGAATTGGCAAGATTGGGAATCCCAGGCGATGGGTATAGCGCAAAAGGGGAGTTGGGCGATGGTATACCACTTGAAAAGGGATTGACTTGTTTTTGTGATCATTATATTATTTTGAAATTTTTTTGTGAATTTTTGTTTGATTTTTTGCAGAAGCCAGAAGAGAATTTGGTGAAAGAGGCAGATCAGAAGAACTGACGGTTTTTGGAAAGCACAACGTTTTGTGTAGGAGAATCGATTATTATTATTCACTTTTTTTTGGATTTTCGGCACAATCAAGTTTCAACAAAAATATTTAAGTAAGTAAGTTGCTCAAAGAAGATGTATGTAGTTTTCTGTTTAATTTAAATGTGTGTCCTTTGCTGGTTTTTCTTCTTCTCAACTAAAATGTTAACGTCGCAGCTTGAGCAAAGTGCTTGTCATGTTTTTTCTGTCGTGTAACAACTCCTCCCAATCCATGTTTTTGTAAGATTGAGAAAAGTCGACTAATATTTTTTGCGCACAGATAAAAGTATTATATTTCAATCTAAAGGTGGCTCATGGTTTTGCGCAGAGAACAAACTCTTATGGGATAAGAGTTAGGAAAAGTACGGAACAGTTTTTTTAGTGAAAAAAAGAAACAACGCAGAGAATCGTGGCGCCTGCCTTCTGGATTACACGGGATGAGATAGTTGATTACGGAAATCGATTTTCCGACAATGCTCTTGAAATGTGGGAAGGCTGAAGCTAAATGGAAAAGTGCGATTTCAAGATAGCTGGCTGGCTGGCTGGCTCCCCGGTTTCGCAGCGTCGCCAGTCGCCACTAAAGTGAAAGTCCAGAAAGAATGCGAAAAGTGGAAGTGGTGACGCACAGATGCTCAGATGACCCAGTGGTCGGTCATTCGATCGATGGAATGAAAATGTTGAAGTGACTTATGATGACAAAAATGAGTCTCACAGCTTAAATATCTCCGCTCACAATATCAACTGTCAGAGCAAGCGTCCGACAAACACGTTAGATACACGTGTATTATTTGTATTTATTATGAACACCAAAGAAAAAAAATCATGAAATTGGGAACAACAACTTAATTGAAATGGGGAAAAAAACAAAAATTTAAACGACATAACTCCTCTTGTTTTTGTTTTTCTTCCTTTTGAAACTAAATTAACTTTCTACAAAAAGGGGTTGATTGAGTTTGTCTCAATCTCATCATCATTTTATGTTCCATTTGCTTTTGGATTAAAGAGGCAGAAACAAAACAACCAAAAAATCCCATTAATAAGGCTATCTCAATTTCCGTCATGTTTTTATTACTAACCACAAAAAATGAAGTGTTTTTTTAAATGACTAAGACATATCATGTTTTGTATGGATTGAATTGGTGTATTGTTTTATCATGTTTTTTTTTAATTTGCCAATAAATTGAATTACAACAGAAAGCACAATAATAACAACAAAAATTACTACTAAATTCATACCTAACCTATTTACTGTAATCTTAAATAAATTATTATTTTTTTACTTATTAGCACGTCAAACTAATTTTTAAAAGCCAACACGCATCTCTTCGTGTTGCTCAACAGCGCCTTGAGGAAATTAAACGAGGTGGCCATCTTGATGCAAAAAGTGTTCCCGTATCCGACACTAATTGGTTTACACGACGTTGCAAACTTTTTCATCAACTTGTCATTCCTCCTGGAGCCCCAATGATGGCCCTTCCACTGCCTAATCGTCTTCCCTCCATGCCGGTTCAGCCTCCCTCCAACCTCCAGCACGAGGAGCCAAGCAATCTGGGCGAATCCCGTCCAAAAGAGGAGGAGGGCAAAGGACACAAATGAGATGGTGGAGAGGTGGCGAATGAGAGCAAAGTTGCAAAACACGGCCACGTTTTGCACGATTGCGGGGGCGGCAAATATGATGATCCCGTAGAAATCCATCATTTCCAGGTGGAGCAGTTGCCAGGCCCGGTACTCCAGCATGTAGGTCTCCACCTCTCTCAAGCTATCCGTGGTATGCCGCCGTCGCCTCAGGGCATTAGGGGCCACCCTCAGCTCGGAACTGAACATGGCGTAGATGAGGACGCCGTAGTATACGACGACCACGCAGTGAAACACGAGGGTGGCCACTTGGTTGAGGACGCCATGCCAAATGTAGGCGCCAAAGAGGAGCCGCGTTCCCAGATTGAGCCAGTTGTCCCTCGCGTACTTGAAGTTCCAGATGAAGAGCGGAGACCCGGGAACAAGCCAGTAGAAGACCATGTAAATCCCGGTGAAGCTCCAGGTTCCGGCCGCAAATCCGATCATCGCCCTGTCCAGCAGCCAGACCAGCCGCGAATCCCCCAAAGTATTGACAGTTATTGGCGGCGGCATATACGTCCGGAGAAAGTAGAGCGCGTGACGACTCGCCTTGTTGAGGGTGCCAATATAAGCCGTCTTGTGAGCCGACATCCTCAGTTGCAGGGACATTGTCATGAGGTAGATCCACCAAACCGGGTAGATGATTTCGAGCCCAACAATCCCCTCCGAACGCCAGGTGAGGAGGAGCTGGGCCGAGACAAAGGTGAAGAGGGGAAGCCCGTCAAAGGCGAATCCGAAGGATTTGAGCTTGTCGTAGGTTGGGTTAGCGGTAAATTGGAGGGTTTGGGGATTCCAGGCGATGGGCAGGGCGCAAAATAGGATTTGGAGACGGGTATACCAATGGAAAAGGGACTGGCTCGCTTTGGTTATCATTTTGATGACTTGGATAACAAAACAGGAAGAAACTTGTTTTTATTATTATTGGATATTATTGGGTATCTTCTAGCAAGCTAGGACAAAGTTGGACTAAAGCAACGATGCTTTGTTTGGTTTAGATGGAATTATTTTTTTGGCAAAAATTTAATGGGTTAAGTGCGGATCAGTTTAAAAATAAAATCACATAATAAAAAATTCCAGTAGTCTTGCCAATTTTTTTTGGTTGGATGGTATTATAAAATACAATAAAGCGCCCAAAATCGACGGCAATTTAAAAGTCGTGACGCCTGCTTTTACATTACATGTCGGTCCAACCAACTCCACCTTCTCCATGCTTTTTATGAAATTTGTCGATCGTTCTTTTCTAAAAATTTTCCAAAAAACTACATATATCTTTGTGAAACCGAATTGCCGAAATTATATATAGATATAAGTGAACTTTTGTGTATTTTTTTGTCTGGTTTCCTTTCCAACTACACGAAAATATAAAATTATGTCAAATTATGTATTATTGTGATCGCGTGGCGAAAGCTCACTTTTGTTGTATATGTGAACAGTTATATTTCAATTTGTGTCCACTTTCCAGAGAATGACAAGGACTATTTTAATTTCATTTGATTACTCACCACCCCACTGAAACCAATTGTAAAAGTAAAAAAAAAAATTTTTTAAAGGATGTCAAATTTTTCAAAAGCTAATAATATTATGCAGTGCAGCATAGCAGAGCGAAATGCATGGAATGAGTCGGATTTATATAAACTGGTGGTTGGGGTGACCCACGGGTTAAAAAAGCAGAATCCAGTCATTTCTCAATTTTCTCAAAAGACAAAGACCCTCTCAACTTAGTTGACGATAACTCTATTCAGGCATCCCTCAGTTTGTGAAGACTTTTTTTTATTTATTGATTCACATGATGAACTAATATTACATAGCATGCATCAAAACTTTGCGGTATTACAGTAAAAAATAAGCACTAATTGTTTTTAGCTAAATGGTGTAATCATAATGATTTGAAAAGGAATGCATGTCAGACGAGTCATTCTTTAACAAAAACATTATTTCACACTTTATTTCGTACATCCGACAAACCTGCTCTCCATATTATTCACATAATATGTTCAATACAATAATAACAAGTCTGCCGTTTGACTCAACGCAAATGCGTCGTCGTCACCAGCAGCGTATATATCCCTTTCGGTCTAGTCGGAGCTCCCAAACCCAGCTTTTTTCATTGTCCCCGGGACTTTTCCCGATTCCGTCCACACGTCCACCAGAATAATGTGGAGAATGGAGACGTTGCCCACCGTCACGCTCGTCGCCTGCGCCCCCATGAACCCAATAATGGCCAACATATTGGACGAGTCCAACCGGAGCGTGGTGTACGTACAGCCCCCCAATTTCACACGCCAGTGCAGAGACCACCACCACCCCGGTGACGGCCACCTGGTGTTGTTAACCTCAAGGTGTGGAGTTTACTTGGGAGTTTTGGTTTCATGACTTTAGTTTTTGGGAGAAGGGGTCCCACCCAGCAACCCCTCCAAATAGAAAATTGCTTTTGGAGTTACGACAAGATCGTTTCTTGTCGAAATGAAATGGAAACGGAATGCGAGTTATATTTTATGGTAGTTAACTAGAAACCGGCTCGACTCCCTCATCGCGATTGAGAAATTGATGATGAAAAACGGAATGTAATATATAAATATGTGTAATGCGACTTTTTGGGTCCAAAAATGCCAATTTTTTTTATGCGAGCTTGGTTGCTTCCAAATTTGCGTCTCTGACAAAAATCTCAAAAAATTATGACAATAAACTGAATTTGGAGTAAAAATTTTATTGTTTACTATTAAAATGTTAAAAATTTCACAGACCAAACCCTTGTCTGTCCTGCAATAATAACCTAAGCAACAAAGGATAATTTTGCAAAGTCGGCTAACGGAATAAGGCTCAAAGTACATGGGAATAAAAAACAATTCATGGATTATTTGCAAATATGAAGAAATTGGTGGTGAGCTGTAATCACGAAAAAAAATAACGAGCTTTACAGAGCAGCAATGAAAGTGGGCAAAGGTGGAGAGTAACAAAAGGAATTTATATGAGATATTATTTTCAATTAGTTGCTGAGAACTCCGCCGCCGCCGCCGCCGTCGTCGTCGTCAATGAACCAGTTGGACTCCCAGATCCCAGAGGCCCGTTTTCTAAGCAGATTCGCTGTCCTCATCTTTGGGCTCTCCTTCATCAACTCCGCCAAACTCCGCCATGGGCATAACTGGAATCCTGGAATCTTCTTGAGCAGCCCTTGGCCAAAACTGAACATTTTCAGGACACATTTATTATTGGTTTTTATTGCAGCAGCATGTGTTGTTGATCAGGATGTCAGCGGGGGGTATGCGGCAAGGTTTGGTGGCAGTTCATCATGTTAAAGATATTAAAACATTATTATGCGATATTTGAGATGGTTTTTGATCAAATTAAAGAAAACAAATCAGAAGCAAAACTAAGACGCTTACCTTTGCCCACGGACCTGCCTTGATCAAACTCTGTCCTAACCTTTCCGACAGGACTGCGTACAGAATGGGATTAGTCGCAGGGCTCAAGTAGGCCAAACATTGCCAAAACAAATGTAGAGGGCGGCTCGTTCCCGGTGCGAGTAAAGACTTTAAAAAAATGGATAAAGTAGTAGCAAAAAACAACTGAGTAATAATAACATGTCATCAAAATTCTAGTAGAAGGATGCCGGTTGGCCTAAAAAATAAATTTACAAAGTGAAAAAAAATGTAAAAACTGGTTGTCATTTTTACCATGAGTTTCCTCCAAAATGGTGCCCAGCTCAGGACGCGAACAAGGATGACGGTGAAAACCAATTTATTATTAGTAGACTTTCTATTATCATCGCTTTTTTGTAGACTTAATCCTCTTACACCATCATCATCATCATCCGTCGCCGTACCTGCAATTTAAAATTACCAATTCCAATCTCTGTCCACCACTCACTCTTCATATAAGTTTATGTATAATACATATTATTTGACTATTATTCTTGCTGGGAGAGTTTGTAGAGGCTGCTGCTGCAGCAGCAGCAGCAAGCGGCTCGGGATGATGATCCGCCATTGGTTGAGGTGATGATGATGATGAAGATGTTCCACCACCACAACCACATTTCCGTAATAATAACTTGCTAATAATCAGTCCAACAAGGATGAGGGTCAGAGCGCCAGGCAGTACAACTTCGAATATTACTACCTCCAACATGAGCACTAGACTTACGACTTCAGAGCTCGCACTTAAGGAGCAAAATCCCTGTATCAAAAAACCCATTATTTATGATGGAGTATAATATGGAGTGTGGGATAATATGGTAGACAGGAGTTAATAAAATTTGTTTAAATTTGTTGTTTAATTTTGAATCAAATTAAAATGTTTTGTCAAGCAAAGTAGTGAAATCGGGAAAGCTTTGTTTTTAAAAAAAAAAAAAACCCTATATATATTTTTTTGGTGCTTACATGGGAGCTCCCAAAATCCTCAAACACGTATTTTATCATTCTCGTATGGATCAAATGTGGGGCTATGGCCGCTGCAGTAAATGCCCAAGCTGAAAGGACCAATAGTTTTGGAAGCCGATCACTCCTCCATTTAGAATGAGGGATGGGACGACAACCTGCCAGATACCTGGAGAATTTTTTTTTGTCATTTGTCATTTATGCCAAAAGCTTTAATTAAAGCAATAGACTTTATTTTCTCTATTACCTGTTGGCCCACATGATGAGTAGAAAGAGGTGACCCGTGCAATTGTGGAGGAAGGTGGGCATGACAAGCACCTTACAAGCAAGAGCAGTACCAAAGGGCCAGAACCCCTCCAAAAAGTGGTTTGATAGTTGAGCCGGGATCCCGAGGAGGAAGGCTAGGTCGGCGATCGCCAAATTGAGAATGTAGAGATGGGTCGGGGTAAGTGGCGGCGGTCCGCAGGCTGGGAAACTTGAGGAGCACGTAGATGACGAGACTGTTGCCACTCAAGCCAACTGCGCAAATGATGCTGTACGTAACCCGGAGCCACCATGGGAGCCAATCCTCATCAGACTCTGGAAGACTCTGTTCCAGATCGATGAGGATTCCGTGTTCGGAAATATTAAACGTGCTATTATCCGAATAATAACCGTAAGGGTACCCTCCCTCCTCCACTTTAGTCTCCATCAAGTTGGTTAGACTCTAAATGTTTTCAATTTTTGAGAGGAGATATTATGCTGCTGGTCAAAGTGCCTTCTTAAGAGGGAAAAATGGGAGAAAAAAAAGATCCAGAAATTTATTTTCCAATATAATCCAATTCCTTTTTTTGAAGCAAAAGTAGAAGAAAAATAGAGCTTAATCCCATTCCCACTCAACGCTGAGCAAAGTACTGGCGTCTTCCTCGCGCGAGAGTGCGGCTCTTATTCCTTTCAGCTCTTCAGAGATGCGAAACAAGCAAGGTCGTCAATGTTGAGTATGTGAATGGGGAGCTGCACAGCATCGCAACAAGATAAATTATTATAATATTTGATTATATTATGTGTCCTCCAGATCTGACATGAGTTATGGTCGTGGACATCACGTTCAATTTAAAAAATAGAGTGTGGATGGTAAAATGTGAGCTGGAAACAGGGAAGCAGGGGCATCGTCAATGAGGATATAAATACATAGAGGAAAAAACAGAAATGAATAAGGCTTGGCCCATGGGTCATTCATTCACTCATTATTTCTGCTGACTTGTTCTCAAAAGACGGCTGCTTCTCAATGATCGTCTTGGAGTTGTCAAGATTATATTTTTTTCCTCTGCAAAGTGCTCGATCTGAAGCAGAAAAAAACTGAAGCTGTTGTGTTAAGGGTGGTATAAATATGCTGCTGCTGGTGACCCATGTGGGTTAAAAAAAATCAGAATCCAGTCATGCGCTAGTTTTTCTGAGCTTGCTCACTTCCACCTTGTGTGGCTCTGCCTCTACAAATCTCAAATTATATGACAAACTACTGAATTTGGAGTGAAAAGTCTTTATTTATTATAATGATTTTTTGCTAGTTTAATAAAAAGGTTTCAAGTTTCTCTAACCGATGTCTTTACAGTCCCCGCCGCCGCCGAATGTATAAGCAACAGAAGTGAAATATGAAAATAGGGTAAAGAGGAAAATGCTCAAAGTACATTGGAATAAAAAAAAATCATGAATCTTTAATTAATCAGTTTCACTATCTTCATCTTTGGGTTATTCCTTCTCGTTCCCCAACTCCAGCCAACTCCGCCATGCCCATGTCTGCAGTTGTGGAGTCTTGTTGACGAGCAGGAGCATTGGGCCAAAAAAACTGACAAGTTTCCGGGAACATTTTTGATTTGCAGCATGTGTTGTTGATGTTGGCATGTCGGGGATTAGAGGCAATAAGTTGATGATGACAATTCATGTTCAAGATTTAAAAACAATAATGATGAGGATGATGAGATGGTTTTGATGGAATTGAAAAGAAACAGAAGATCAGGGAAACTACATCATCCTCGTCATCATCACCCAGTTTAATAATTTAGTAATAATAATAATATATGGCGTACCATTCCCCACGGACCCGCATTGATAAAGCTCTGTCGGAACCCTGTCGACAGGAGTGCGTACAGAAAGGGATTCATCGCAGAATTGGAAAAGGCCAAGATATCGCAAAACCAGGACAGATAGAACATTTTCTCTCGGTGGGTGTGGCTGTTGTGGCTAAAGTTTTGAGCCGCCTGAGATCCCATTTTTGTCGTGAAAATTACATAATAACTTGATAACCTTTTTGGTCCAAGAATTTGAAAAGGTAAAAAAAACTCTTTCTTTCTTGCTTTTCTAAATTACCATAATTTTTTTTTACCTGAAGTGCCCAGGCTGGAGTCCAGCAAATGACGTGAACGGCGAACACGGTGAAAATCAATTTGGTAACTTTGGCCTGCTGGGCTTGAAATGGAGGTGGAGGTGGTGGTGTCCCACCATCACCACTGCCACTGCCGCAACCACCCCGTACTAACCTGCTAATGATCAGTCCGACAAGGATGAGGACCATTGAGCTAGGTAGGGCAATTTCGAACAGGAGTGACTCCAACAGGTGGAGTAGCTCTGCTGTCCAAGCTCCAAGGTGTGACCAAGAATAGGTGCAATAATGATGATCATGATTCTCGGTTTCCGCAGACATGAACGTTGGGAGTATGGGCACTAAGGTAAGTAGCCATACTGAAAGGGTCGCGAGTCTCGGAAGCCAATAATGGCTCCTCCATTTGGAACCCTCCGTGGAGAGCACAGCAGCAGCCTTCCATATACCTGTGAAATGAAGTCATTTTTTTGTCTTTGTTGGAGTTTGGAGTATCTGCGTTTGGTGAGCTCATATAATATATAATCTACCTGCTGGCCCACATGATCAGAACAAGAAGGTGGCTCGTCATCTTGTGGACATAAAAGAAGCTGAAAGTACAACTTGCAAACCAAGTTTCCAAGAAGCCCGCCGCCGCCGACGCCGCCGCCCTCCCCCAAAATCCCAGTTAGGAATAAAAGTGGGATTCTGAGGAGGATGCAAATGTCTGCAATCCCCAAATTGAGAATATAGAAATTAGTGTCGGTCGCGACTGCTGCTGACCCCAGTCTGGGAAATTTGAGGAGCACGCGGATGACAAGACTGTTTCCAGCTAGGCCAACTCCGAAATTCACGCCGAAAATAAGCAGGAGCCACCACGGGGTTGAGAGGTCAGATGAGTCCGGAAGGAGTTGTTGTTCTCGCTCTGGCTCGAGGAAATCAGGTTCTTCGGAGAAATTAAATGTGCCAGCAGGCAGACTGTGATCCATTTTGATGGGGCACAAAAAGTTTGTATTAGTTGTTGAATGGAAATCCAAAAATCCAACGAACTATGTTTCACTTTAATAATTCAAAAAAGTCTTTTTTTTCTAACCAAGGCAGCAAAAAAGTTTTCCCACTCAACCCAACGTTGACTGAATGAATACTAGCACCCATCCATCCATCCATCGAAACGGCAAGCATTATACTATATATATTTCTTAAAGTCGGCACAGAACATGCAGTGAGCTGGAGTTGGAACGGGAGTTAAAAGTCCAAATTAAACTGTGAGAATAGAAAACAAAAATGAGTGAAATTGACCCATGGGTCATCTCAGCAGAGTCCAGTCATTCCTCACCCGCATCTCATATATCTCTCTCCTTCTCCTTCTGTCTCATTCTCATCTCAAATTTCATAGTAAATATTATAGGTATTTGATAAAACATATAAACACGTTTTTGCAAGCAGAGGTAAATAATACAAGGCTATTTTTGCAAATTACGTAACGTAGTTATTGTCGAGGTCGTTGTTTGTAAAAAATAAACCGGTTTTCGTTTCGTCGTAATAAGTAAGGAGGTGTTCATAAGTCCGACGACAAATTTGCATAAGAGATAAAAAATGCGGTGTGATAAGATAAGGAAAAAACAGGTTTG
>JAANSN010005675.1:0-11948 GCA_036850665.1 Dicranocentrus wangi
CCGAGTATAAAGTTGTGTTAAAAAGTAATAACACTACAATCAAAAACAAAAGCAGAACTATATAATCCAGGCAGATTCATCGCATTTAAACAATATATAATACTTTTGGGCTAAATGTCAGTAAATCATCCTTCCAGAATCCATAACGTCACAAACGAAAAAAGGTATATAGCGAATTTGGAACAAAAAGATATATATTGTCATCACCAATCAACAACTTCTACACTATAAGGTTGCAAGAGTGTAAACATAACATAGCGAAAACAAAAACACACGCACATGGCATAGCTCTCTCTCTCTCTCTCTCTCTGTCTGTCTAAATGTACTTCCGGGCAAGCCGAAACAAAGATGAATTAAGGAGCTCTAGCTACTCTCAACTGCTGCGAGCAGAACACAATGAAACAAAAACAAAACGATGATGGGCATCACAAAAACCTCACACAACAAAATCTTCACTTGTCAATAATATTCTTCATCATATCACTACGAAATTATTATAAAGTTTCAACTGAAAAAAATAATAATCATACTTTTCAGCCCTTTTATTTTTTGTTGAAAAAATCACATTCAAACTGAACGTGGGCTCATGCCGGGAGGAGACAGACGACAAGTCACCAATAAACCAATTCCGATTGACATTGCACGTCAAGTCAAAGAAAAAAGTAAGTAAAAACAGCAGCACTGGATAATATGGATGCTATAAATACCACTGGAGGTAACACGGGATTATTATTGTGACGTGACAGCAGTAAAAACCAATAAAACTTTATGATTTTAAACACAAAATATATATATATATATATACTTTTTCAAAACTCAACAGTTTTCATTCCAACTCAAATGTGTCAACAACTTGTGTGACAAACCAAGCACAAAAAACTACCGGGATGTTATGCAATGAAAAGGAGAGAATCCAGGAGTAGTAGAGAATAAAAAAAATAATATTATTATTATGTAGGTATGGTATATCCCTAACCTCTCGTCAGACAAAATGATTTTTTTTCTTCCCTTTTTAAAAAAAGAAAAAAGGGACAGTGTGTTGAGCTGCTTTTGGGCTCTTTGCTCTCGTAATGATCCCAACCGACTGACTGACCGGGCTCAAAGGGGAACTCTCTTGTGTTCACTATAATACAATACTAGTAGGCAAGGAGCGAGAGGCAGTAAATGTGAAGCAATGTCTGCAGCAATGTCATATATACACACTAGACTCGTGGTGGTGGTGGTGGTGATGTGATGTTGGTGTGTGCAACTCTCTGTTTTTGTGTTAGTCTTTTCTCACAAGCTTTCTTTCATGGAAGCTGAGTGTTTGTGTCTGTGTGTGTTTGCTAGAGCTACTCCTGTTTTGGATGTTCGATGATCAGGATATGCGTAATATCACCACTTTAGCTTGTAATTCTCCTCTCTTTTTTGAACGAAATGAGAGGAGAAGAAGACCAAAGGGGGAAAAATATAAGCCTGATATGCTCAGCTCAAGT
Organism: Dicranocentrus wangi; assembly: GCA_036850665.1. Taxonomy (NCBI): domain Eukaryota; kingdom Metazoa; phylum Arthropoda; class Collembola; order Entomobryomorpha; family Entomobryidae; genus Dicranocentrus; species Dicranocentrus wangi. The sequence goes on from JAANSN010005675.1 coordinate 1,476, forward strand.
GTTTTATTTTTTTTCTTTGGAAGATGTGTTCCTCTGCTTTTGTGGGGGTATGTAGGAATGTGCAGCATGTTTTCACAGTGCATAATAATAATAATAATGCACATGTACAATTTCAATTGCATTTTTGGAGGATGCATTGAGAGGGTGGTGCGTTGATGATGTTGATGTTGAGAAATGCAAATGCACGTAAAACATGTATAATAATAATATAATATGATACTCTGATAATGCTAAAACTTTTGCATGTTTTCCTATCTCTGCTTTTTCTTCTTTACCGTGGGCTCAGCAGTGGGCTGTTGTGTATATTGACGCATTAAGGACAAAGGATAAGGAGCATGTTGCAAACAGGTAAAGATCCATTTACAACAACCAAATGCTCACATGATGATGATTTGATCGCAATGTGGTTATTGCTGGCATGATTGAGGTGTGTAGTTGCGGGATATATGTCTCTTTTTCACATTTCAATGCTCCTTTTGACACATCCTTGGCCCTTGTAACAATCAAAATATATGTAATCCACAATGGTATACTGCCACTTTTATCACACACAGCAAGCCAGCCTGAGCCAGCCACCTTTTGCCTTGGAACGAGCTATACTACCTATGTGTATGTAAGTTGTAAGAAACAATACCATTTTTGTTCACGACAATACCTGCATGTACACATTTTTTTTTTTAAAAAAAAGGTTATTATTATTATTACATTACGAGGCAGTTACAACTTCTATCAATACACTTTTTAACAGGCTCGCTAGCCACTCGTCGTCGTCGTCGTCATCCTATTATGTGACAGTAAAATGGTCACGCTATTACAATAATTATTACTCGCGTGTACACCTCTAACTATAATCACCTTTTTAAAATAACCTTACAGGCAATAAAAGCCGGAGATAATGGTCAACTACCACACCACTACCTATTTCCCGTTGAAGGAGGTGACAACACAGGGATATAGATATGTAGTTTCAAAGATGGAGTGAATGTGAATATAGTCAACAAAAATAGTGTCAATTGGCAATAACTCGAAATTGAAATGAGTACTCCTCCTGTACCTCATTTCCACACTCATTCCGGTTTGCCTGATGACGATGAACGATGACACACGTTAACTGTTAACTCATTTCTCAGAATGGTAATCACTTTTTTAAAAAACATCTTAATTTCCCATATGTAGATTAAGAGATAGTCATACATTTCCCCAAAACAGATACATCATTACTTACACGTCGCCTCTATCAAAATGAGAATTGCGAAATGTAACAATATCAAATGAATACAGCAAGTAAACATCATCATTCTTGCATTTGCATCGTGTGCAGACAAGCGGATTCAGTCAGATTCCGCTTGCCATCCGATCCTCAAAATCCTCATCATCCCTCTCTCGTCACACCACTTCTTTGAGCTTTGAGCAAGTGAGAGACCACACTGAAACAAGGGTAAAAGGAGATCGTCGCCGTGTCGGTAGAGTAAAACCAGGATGTGCTTTTTACCGCGTAGCACACCACCTAGCCCACAGGGGCCCAACTCAAAGGAAACTTTTACTTGAGAGAGCTTCAGCTTCAGAGTGAGTGAGAAGACTGTAAGCGCCACGGAGTGCCGAGGTACCTTCCCCACACGCAGGGTTTCATGAAAAAAAAAACACTTTGTTTGAAAGAAGCCCAGCCAGTGCAGTGCAGTGTGTCATCATATTTACATTTTTCCTAGCGAAATCCTCTTCAAAAAGCCACCCATCAGTTCTTATGATTATGACAATTCTTGTCTGTAAAAATGAAAATTTCAAACAAGGTAAAAACTTTTCTTGTCCATAAAATCGTTCCCCTCTCGTCTTCAGCCTACACTTTCAGAAGCTGGTAGTTGGTGATTTGTGCAATTCTGAAATATGCTTGACGCATCGTAAATGTCACAAAATGGCCACACAACAACAACATGATATCCACACTGCAGCAAATAAGACCTACTGCTGTCAACTCTGGGGCTGGTAGTGGTAGCCATCACATATAATAATCCCCATTTCAATAAAAAAATATATATATTATGTTTATTATGCTTCTCCGTCCAAGTTGAAATCACAGTGAGGCGAGGGGGATATAATAATAAAAGTAAAGAAAAAATATATATGAAACAAGAATTGTGATACGTTACAGCCACTAGAATCTATAATATTTTCTGAATTCGCCAACTTATTACCTTCATAAATTCCTGCGAAACATAACAATTTTTCCCTGTTGTCAACTGACAAAGGCGAATTATTATATGGGTAATGCAATGCATGTGTACATATATATATTTCTGTTATGAATATGAATTCTTGAGTGCATGTTAGTTGTTGCTATTCATATACGATAATATAATAAAAGGAGAAAAAAATGCAGTTTAATCTTAAATCGTCCACTCCTTAACCATTTGATATTTTTCCACAACTCACTTTTACTATATTTTCATTCTCTATGAAGAACTACAAACTACACGGATCTATTGTTAATTCGTTAATAATAAAACTAAAAGAATAAAATTTGTCATACCAAAGTCATACATATTCATACCTGTTATATTTATTTGCACAAAAATTATTTTCCCTAATGCAACACGTTTTTTTCTTCTCTCTCTCTCTCTCTCTCGTGCGTACTAGGAACGAGATTATATATTCTGTCTATATAGTCTCCAAAAAAACGTATTCATTTCAACAGTCATCTCTTTCCACCAAGTACTCTTTTTTGACCTTGAATGATCATCATTATAATGTCATCATGATTAGCTCCATTAAAAATTTACATATGTACGTCATCCACCAAATGGCTAACTGCACTATAAAAAAAAACACACCACTGTCGTTTTTATTACCTGTCATGTCAAGCGAAATGATAGTTGTTCCTTCGGCACGACACACACAAGCTCCAATCCCAAGAAAAAATCCAAAAAATGACTGGCTACAAGGGCATCTTACAGAAATAGCGTGTGTGTGTGTGTGAGTGTATGTGATTCCTTGTTGTGTCTTATCCTTCCTGGTGGCAACTTGTGATATGTTATTATTATTATTATTATTGCCAGCTCCGTGTGGGCATGGGGTTTGGAGGGTTGCGCAAATTAAAATTCTTGTATTGGTAGTAATTAAGCTGGCAAGTCGAGATTTTGTTAGATAAAATCAAATAAAAAAAACACAGTAGCCCTGCATGAGCAGGAGCATACAGCATACCTGTGCTGTGATTAGTTAGGATTTTGTTTTACAAATTATTATTGGTTTATTTCTCGCTTTTTTTATCCTTTCATTATTACAATCACAATTATCACTAGACACATAGTCACCATAATCTTGTTGTTTACTGAATTATATCCAAAAAGTTGTTTCATTCCTTGTGTGTTGTTTATATATTCTCACCTTTGCTTGCTGTGTGACTGTTGCGAGGGATTTTTAGAGGGAAATAGGATTTATGGCCTTTAAAATATTTTTTAATGGTCTTGTAGCCTCATTGACAAGCGCACTGCGACCGCTTTTTTACGCTCGTTATTATTAGCTCGTAAACCGTTTAAGCTAGTAAAATATCCCCTGGTAATTCCGATAGGTTTAGCTGCATACGAGGATGAGGAGGATATGGGTGTAATACAAATCCGTAAAAGTAATAATACTGCAATACATACACAGCATCATATCATCTGAGAGTGAGAGCGAGCGCAAAAACTTTATGACGGGATTATTAGGTATTTATATGGTGCGAGTAATGGGCTCTAGATAACAATGTTTCATTCCATGATTAGTGAGAATAAGACTGTGTATAATATCCTAATACTACACACTCGACTCGACTTCTTGGGAGTGCGTACTATTATATTGGTAATAAAACGGGGACATAAAGCATTAAAGAATGTTAATGGGTTTTAAAATGGTATATAAATATTTGTTTATTTATTTTTTACAAAAAGAAAGTAGTAGGAATGAGGAGTGAGGAGCGTATGTATGCCTCAAACGTCATCAAGAAGTGCACCTGAGAAATAGTACATGTTTCTAATTTGTAAGTAACGCAAATAAATTCTAAATGAAAGCTTAGCTGGGTTTTAAGAATTAAAAAAAATAGTCTAGTCTGATGAGATGGCGATGTTGATGGTGGTGAAAAACGGACTTGATGAAACAATTTCCTAGTTCCCCCTCACAAGTTTACAAGCACATCTTCAATTTTTTTCTTCTTAGCTTCAGCCATCAGAAATCTCCCATGTTAATCTCATCATCATCTTCGCAAGTGTCTGTAACTCGAACGCTAATTAAAACATTGTTTTAAGCAGTGTACCTTTATCACAAAATTATATCACGAGGGAAATGTTGTAGCCATTTTGTTGAGCGTTGAGTTGAGAGCCCCTTGCCAAAACTCTCTACAGCCTACGCGGGACACTTTTGGTGATTCTTTGTATTGCTGAATGGGTAATTATATTGGCCACCCACATTTAATTTTGTTTCTTCACATTTAACAAAAAAAAAAGAATAACTTCCAAAGTTCAGTTCATCCCCCAGCTTTACAAGCTTTACAGCATTTCATCATGTTTGTTTCTGCCACACAGGACTACAAAGACGCTAATTGATATTTCATGTTTAATTTGTAAAAATTCAAAATGCTTTTAATAAAATGCGTGTAAAATTGCTCAAATAACACACCACAAATTACTACAAAATGCCATTTTCTACAATTTCAAGAGCCATAAACTCCTTTCTCTCCCATCATGAAGTTCAAGCGTCTGGGGTGGTGGTGGGGAGAAGTAAAACAAAAACAAAAAATCCTGTGGCTGGTGCTGTTTTCTGCCTAGTGAAATAGTTTGTACATATATTATTTTATCCCCATACAGTCTCAAAAATTACATTATATTATATTATATTATATTGCACTATCCCGAGTTATAACAACGTTAGCCCCACACAGTTAAATAATAAACTGCCAATTGTGCTCATTAAAGTTGTAGGATTGTAAAGGGGAAAAGAAAAGTAAAAAAAGAATTATTACATTTTTTTATTCATTCCCAAATGGCCCCATACCCGGTGTAATAAGGTTTAAGATGATATATTCATTAGAAAAAAGAGATAAAATGAAAATTCACAGCCAACTTTACTCACAGTTCCAGAGTAGTACCACACTGCCACTTCAGATTAGGAGAGAGATCCCTAGAAAATATAAAAAAAGAAGAAGAAGAAGGAGGAATATATTGCTGCAAGGATATAGTGTAAGTGGAGAGATAGAGAACCAATGGCTATCTGTGCAATCGCAAAGTGTTCCTAATAGCTCATAAAGTGGTGCACTAAAAATGGCATAAATATGCATGCGCATGCTTCTGTATCACGGAACACTGGTTGGACCTACAACTACTCTCTCTCTCTCTCTCTCTCTGGTGTGCTCAAAGACACAAAAAATATGGATACCTACATCATATCAGCAATAATAATAAAAAAATGCTCGTGGAGAAAAGCAGCGATGAGCTAGATTGTCCAAAATAAAGAGGTATCTGTTTTGAGAAAATATATATATATATCTGGCTAGAAAATCTGGCTCGATTGTGAGTGAATGAACGGAAAGATGTACTTTTTTCCCGTCTCGTGGGGATTCTACAAAGAAAAAGGAATCGTAAAAGCAGGAACGACAAAAAAGATATATATGTGAAATTTATGTGGAAATGGGAAATAAACATGGGGTATAGTATGATATTATTGTTTGATGTATGCTTCCAGAAATAAGGAGAGTGATGAACGGGCTGTAGTAGCTTTTGGTACTTGGTACGCTGAACTGAACAATGAATGATGAGAGCCAAGTGTCATTTTTTCATTGTTACACTTTGGGCCATATATTCCTCGTCGTCACCATATTTTCGCCACAAGGGTTCGGTTGGAGTAAAAATAGAACGATACAAAACTTAAATGAGTGAAGAATCGCCTAGAAATAATAGCTTTCTCTTCAAGAAATAAGTTTTTTTCTTCAACATGTGTGTAAGCGGAACATGTTCGTGATCACATGTCGATATTTGCACTTCTGGCATCCTTTTTAACCCGCAAATTTAGTGTCATCATCCCAAATCAGCTGAGCTGTCGGAATACCACATGCATGCGTGTCATAAAAATTGGCCTTCAATATCGAAACGGTCCCTTGGAGAAAAGGTCGGACATCCAGAGACCATATACCACACAACCGTCAACAATCCGCCCATGCCTCTGGTACACTTACTTACACATACATTTTTTATTTTTTTTACAACCAAAACAAAACTAACCTGCCATATAACCATTCGATTCCTGCTGAAGCCCATCAAAGCCTTCTGGTGAAGGTCACCGCGTTGTTATATATTTTTAACTCAAATGCCCATAAATACTCTCGTCGTGAACGGATTGTGCAATCCTTAAAAAACGTGACTTTTTACAGCCTTGCTGCTCAGGTAAGCGGAGCAAAATAAAGTGTGAGCAACTACGGAACTCTTAAAAAAAGCTCTACACACTTCCTTTTTCCTTTCTGACATCGCATCACTGTGAATAATAAAATATTGGTGGCTCAACTCAACGCATACCAACAACCAGCATCAACCAAACCAAACCTTTACTTTATTTATGGGTCCATCAATTTAACGTTTGGTATTCCTAGTCCCTTTTTCATATCCTTCACGCAACGCAACACTTTTTTATATGCATTACACAAAAATCTATATATAAAAAGGTTGACATTGACTTTGAAATGACAATGCATGCAAAGCAATCTTTGAACCGTTGGCTTCAACCGGTACATTTTATTGGGCCACTGTTGTTTTCTTTACCTTTACACACCTTTGCAGGAAAAAAGGGCTCCACTTCCCCTTTCAGTGCCATAAACACACGCGGAGACATTTTTTTAACTCCTTCGGGGACGGAGTGGTATTAAAAAACCAGGTAGCTGTATACCAATTTTTTTGATAAAAACGATTGTAGGAGCTTCTGCATTGTAAAACTTGTGACCTTCATAAACTCTTTTCCTGGAAGCTTCTCACATTTTTTTGTCATCCCTTTCCACTCAGTTGCACTGGAAGGGATGATGTGTTCAGACATGTCATGCAACCACTCAAAAAACGGCGGAGAGCTAGTTTTTTTTTCTGTGTCTAATTTTAGCCAATATATAATTTGGGAATTTCCAGTGTGGGCAGTTTTGCGGATTCGTGCAATATTATTCCTTTCATTAATGTGCAATATTCATGGCCTGTCTTTATGTTTAAGTGCAAGAGGAATGTGAGCAAGTGAGTTGTTGTTGTTGCTGTTATTGTGAGTTCCTATACCACCGTGAAGCACCGACGACGACCAGTTCACGTTACCATCAAAATGAAAATTTTTGCAACCTGTCGATCCTGCTGTCCCTCGAAGATCGCGAGCCCCATCAACCCCATTTGAATTAGTTTTTTCGGCAACTCACGAGGATTCGTGCAATATTATTCCCTTCATTAATGTGCAATATTCATGGCCTGTCTTTATGTTTAAGTGCAAGAGGAATGTGAGCAAGTGAGTTGTTGTTGTGAGTTCCTATACCACCGTGAAGCACCGGCGACGACCAGTTTCACGTTACCATCAAAATGAAAATTTTTGCAACCTGTCGATCCTGCTGTCCCTCGAAGATCGCGAGCCCCATCAACCCCATTTGAATTAGTTTTTTCGGCAACTCACGAATCCCTTTTTGTTATCAATCTCGCAGAGAAATGTTTGTTAATTGGCAATTACCAAGTTATTTGCCACTTAATGATCTCAACACAATATCATTTTTTGGTGGCGTTGGTTCCAAATTCAAGTTTTGCTTTTTGTGTGTGCTGTGCTCTGTCTGGTGCTCTCCTCTCCCCTCTCTCGCTCGCTCAGCAGGAGAGTGAAGAAATCCGCCAACTGGCGAGCCTAATGTTTCTTCTTGGGTTTATTAAGGAGGGCTTGTTTTCACGTCGGCACCTTGTGTTTAATTATTTTTTCAAGTGGTAAGTGGTCTTTTAATTCTTATTTTATTTGTAGTTACCATTTTTATTTGCGAAATCAATCGACAACAGACCACTTTTATGTGCTTTGCTGAGTTGAGTATATTTCATTGGTTGGTACGAAAAAAATCCTTGGTGGGGCTGGGGATGGTGGCGGTGGAGTGGTATGGTGGACTGAAGTTGCTGGTGTGGCTGTGTGGCATGATGGTAGTTGACCTCCACGAGCAGTGGACGTGACGTGATGAAAGTTCTAATGAAATGGTGGAGCTAAAGCATTTCAAGAAATAATTAGCGTACGATCTTAAGTCAACTTCAAGTTTGCGACTAGCGCCATCATCATCATCACCAGCAGCATCCTTTTGAGCCTCTTTAGATGTCAGAGATGAGTACAGGCAGGCCGACGAAGAAAAAGTGACTAAAGTAAAAAAAAAAATGTCCATTCCATTCACTTCTTCTTCAAGCGAAGCTATAATCCTCGTTTCAAACAACTGCCTCAATAATCTTTGTTTTTTCACCAGAGAGTTATTCTCTTCTATACATGTAGCCCATCTGTTGAAATTCCAATGTGAATATATGAATGACTAATGGCCGTCATCAAGTTGGCTAATTAGCTTTCTCAATATGGTTTTGCTCAGTTTTTTTTTCTGCTTGGACCGTGGGCAGTCCTGTTTCAAAATCTATATGGATTTTTTATTTATTTTTTTTGTTCAACCATATTGTTATTATTCTTTTAAAAAGAATCCCATCGTCGTGTTTAAACTACTTCTTATTGTTAGTTAAATCAGAGAGAAAAAAATATAAGAGCTGGTAAGAGAGCGAATGTTAGTAGATGACCGTCTTCCCCATCATCATCATCATCTTTTTACAACTCATTTCCATTTTTGACCAAAAGAGATTTTTATCGGGTGAGTGTGTGTAGGGTGTAAAAACAATTTGTTGAGGTAGATTTTGAGCATTGTAAATCCTTCCCTTTGCCTCCATTGTGCAGTCTGTTAAATGAATCATAGCAAGAATTTATGATGGGCTTAATATTGCCTGCAAAATGGGCTCTACAAAAGTTGGGTGCTACGCACGGAGGGATTACATTTGGTTGAAAGATATTTTTTTAAGGTGACTAAACTCATTGTCTGATTGCTTGAAATTTTTCTAAGGATTGTTTTATGGTTGTATGGCCATCGCGTATATAAATTGTCATATTTGTAGTGTGCACAAAAGACTTGCTGATGATTAGCTAATTAGGAGAAGCGATTTGCCTATAGGAAGTGTGAAATGGTGTTTTGCATAAAAAAATTATATATATATATTTATTGATTTGGGATTTCCCGTCGTTTTCTTGAAAACGTGGTTGGGCATCCATTTTAACGCATTCCCTTTTTACTGCCTTTCATTGCAAATGTGAAATTTCAGAATGGGAAGTTTTTCGATGTTTATGGGGTTTGCAGTGACATGGGGAGAATCCCAATGCTCATAATTGACCACTATATTTTTTACGCGGAATAAAAAGGAGTGAGGACTGACTACTCCAATGTCGTAAAGCATTTACTTTTACAACTGCACGAGCAATTAATAAATCCTCATCAAATTGAATTCACAAAAAAATGTGGATGACAAGGATGCCTCGAGAAACGCATATACTTTTTGCGATTTTCTATCGGAAAAGGAATTGCTTTTGGGTTGAATGTTGAATAGATTTTTTGAATGTGGTAGGCATATCGTGGTTTACAAAACTGGTGCCATAACGGGGTTTATGGTTATCGCCGGGAAAATGGTTGTAAACGGCTAAACTGATAGACCTAAAATGAAATCTAAACAACCTGTAGTTATACTACCATCGTAAGAAACAACAAATAAATATCGGCGTCGATTTTGCAAAATGTCATATGCCAAATGTCAAACAAAATACAAGTCCATTTAGTTACAATAGTTCAATAGTAGATGCGATAATGAAAAAATATATTTGCCGAATGAAGTAAATAGAACAAAGCTGTAATAAATATATTGAGTAAGGTAGTTTTTACAATATATGCTAATCATAATTTGCGAATTGGTACAACATAAATTATGCTCGATACGCACATTCTAAGCCGTACCTACTTAGTATTGATAGGAATTAGGTACACAAGTTTGATTAATTGTTATTGCACCACATGAATCCTCAACTCGGCCATCACGAGTAAGTGATCGGACAGCCGAACGGTATGAAAAAGTGAAAAATATGACTTGTAAATTAAATATTAGTAAATATTTAGAAATTCTCTTTGTAACTTCTGTTTCCGTCAGTTTAGGCGCATTTGCTAGTCTGTAAAGCAAAGGAGAATAGTTTTAGGTAGCTGTTTCCGGCTTGCAATAAAAATTGTGTAGGAATTTTTAAGGGTAAACGTGAATTTACATTGATCGCTCTGAAACCAATAAGTATTCAAATGATTAGAAATCAAATGCATAAATCAACATAAAAATAGTCACAAATAAGATTTCGAAACCTAAAATATTATCGTCATTGTCCTAATGATCCTTAAAAATACTGCCTACT
>JAANSN010005676.1:0-11946 GCA_036850665.1 Dicranocentrus wangi
TTCTAAATCTTCCATTCAATCGGCCTTTTTTAGCAATCGAATCATAGCCAAAAAATACCTTTTACTTATGCACTCATTAATATTCAATTTAAGTCTTCATTTCATCATATCATCACATCAGTTCCAAGGTCCGTGGCTAAGGTACTAGTAAATACTAAATACATCACCACATTAGAAGGAATCAGCAAAAATACCACCTGCCACCTTCATGGTCCAGCAATACTTCCTCCATCCTCCTCCAGTACATTTCCATTTCATTTCCTCCACTCCACTCAACTTCCACTACTTACTATATTCCAGGATTTTTTAGAACAGATTCTATCCGGCCGGACCCGCTTTCCATTTCCCCATCACACGGACATCACCAGAGAGCATAAAAAATCCAGAGTACGCGTAGTACGTACACTCGGCATCGGCAGTATCGGCACTCGCTCACACTCACTCAGGAGGACAGGATTCAGGAAAGGATTTATTACAGAAAAAATGGAGTAAAGCTACGCACGGTGGATGGTGGTGAAAGTGAAAGAAGAAAGAAAGAATACACAAAAGTAAACAAGTACACATACATATTTGTACTCACCACTTGTATTTTTTAAAAAATATTTTTTGTTTCTTTCTAACAATAATCAAGCGAAGTTTGTAATCATTCAAGATGAATCATAGCAAAGAATGATAACCAATTTAAATCAGTTGCGACCGACCAAAGTTCTTATCATTTGTCGTGTAATTATTTTCAATTTCTAATTAAAAGGTGGAAAAAACTGGAGGAGGACGAACGTGGTGAGTACTTTTGGTAGTACAAAACTTCAAAGGTGGAAGTGTCAGGTGAGAGCAGCCGAACGAAGGGGCATCAAGACTGTGAAGAAGGGCAGTTTTCCGGGATTCTGGGTTTATTCCTTCCAGTCCAGACCTTCGAATTATTTCAATCAGGTCAGAATTTTTAAGTGTGGAGGAACAGATGATGAATGGTGGGGTAGTTAAGTTATTCATGAGGTGATATGGAAATATGAATTTACCTGTTCACCGCTGGTTGGGGAATGGGTTGTATGAATATTTAACGAGATGAGAATATTGAATATTTACGTACTTTTTTTTAGGATTTTGATTCGATAAAAGGACCGGACGGCAAAAACGAGATTACGAGATATACTTGGAATAAAAGGCATGTGATTCAGCGGATTTTTAACTATTCGTGGAACCCCGATTTGCAGAATAATTACTACCACTAAAGTACTCTAGTCAGGTGAGTTATAAATACAGAAAGAAAAGGTACTGATCACTTACTTTGGATATTTCGTTGATGTCTTCTTACAATTGCTGGTCTCTAAAAACATAGTTTCTTAACGAATTTAGTTGATAGTTGTTGATGGAAGGTCGGTAGTCGGTATGGAGGGTTATCGTAAAAACTAATCATTCTAATCAAGACAGAATTGTGGTTGACAGTTAATTTACTTGGTCCTCGTAGACTTAGGCTTCACTTTTTGAGTCAAAAAATTATGGAGAATTAGTCAGATGTCAATACATACAACATTCTAAAAAGATGGGGAAAGGATCAGCTGATGAATGTCAACCGTTTGCTTGTCAAATTCAGGCGTGTTTACAAAGTACGTTCTTGACTTGATTCTTTGTTGAATAAGGAATTGAGATTAATTGGGTAGATTCCTCGCATGATATTTCTTAACTGAAGTACTAAATTACGTCACCATTTAGAAAATGATTATCAGCAGGATGCCTGTCAAAGTGCCATCGAAGCAATGCTAGATTGTTGTGAAGCTAACGCTTCCAAGGGCTTTTCTTCATGTGACGGCTTCAAGTTTATGTTAAAAAAGCGAACTGAGAAAAGGCAACAACAGAAATCACCAAAAGCTAATCTCAACTAAACTATTTTCGCTTTAGGTAATACTTTTTACATAATATTCGCCATTCGCTACTACTGGATGCATTGAGGCAGGGTTTCTGAATAATGTCATCCCAAAACTCCATTCCTAGGCGTAATCCCTCACCAGTTTCAAAACAATTCAATCGAAAACCATCTTATCTTGAAAGATTACCATTTTGGAAGCGATATCCCAGAACATTTGTTTTAACTGGAGGACTGCTCACGTTTTGTATCGTATACAGTGCCCCTATATATTACTTTTTTCGAGAGTAAGTACGTTAATTGATTTCAATTTAGTCTGAATTAGTTGGATTGGAAGGCACAATACTAATAAACCATATTACTTCGTTTGCAGGCCACCAGAGAATGCGGATCCTCGTTCTACGATGTGGCCAAGTGAAATACAACAAGGTATGACGCACGCGCAGAAGTTTAGACTCAGAATGGAAAAGAAAATGCAAGAAGAAGAAGCATTAAAAGCTTAAGAAAGCTGAAGAAGCTAAAGTTGCAACAACATAAAGCGCTCAGAACCACCATTTATCAAGCGATCATTTGCTTATCAAAGTATAGATATATTTAGCTAAATGTAAACCTACATAAACTTATCCTAAACGACGAACTATCCAAATCAGTAAGAAAGATGGATTCGGTTTTGAAAGCGAAAAGAAGATTTAAACTGTTCCCTACTTATTTAGCTGAGTGCTCAAGTGAAGGTGCGTTATATGCCAAGTGTGTCGTAAAGACTAGATGATCCGAAAATGAAACAATGTGAAGAAGAATTTAAAGCTTTCCGAAAATGCTTACAACGTGCTGCAAAAAGACATTCTAGTAGAATCTGATTGTGACGTGTTTGCGTAAAAGTTTTGAAACACTGAATATTTGCGAAAATGGGGACATTGCTGATTGCACGAGATCTTTGCGCCGGATTGATTCTCCGGTTCTTAGCAATCGCTTATGGTAATTATCATGATTCCAACAATGACGTGAAGTACACCGATATAGACTACAAGGTTTACACGGATGCTGCTGCATACATTGTGAAGGGTCAATCCCCCTATCAGAGAAGAGACTTATAGGTATACTCCTATTCTTGCTTGGATACTAACACCTAACGTCACGACCTCGTGGGATTCTTACGGAAAAATTTTGTTTAGTTTGTTTGACATCTTGGCTTGCTATCTAATGTATTTAATTGTGCTACATGAACACGGAAATGACCGAGTTCTAGCACGAAAATGCACCTACCTTTGGATATTTAATCCTTTACCAATTGTAATTTGTAGTCGCGGTAGCTCAGAATCTATAATACTGTGTTTAGTTCTAGCTGTCGTGTATCTGTTTTTTAAAAGAGCGTATATGCTCTGTGGCGTTATATATGGGTTTGCAGTTCACTTTAAGATTTATCCTGTAACATACTGTTTGCCGTTGTACTTATGTTTGGGAAATTGTAGCAATAGGAATTTAACAAGTGTGAAAGCGTTTTCATTATCCGTATTGAAAGATATGTTGACACTAACCCAGCCAAGGTTAATTTTGGTATTATCTTCTATTGTAGGGTTTGTGCTGCCGACTGTTATTTGCTACTGGGTTTATGGCAATGAATTCTTAGAAGAAACGTACTTCTACCACTTAACAAGGAAAGATATTCGGCATAATTTTTCTCTATACTTTTACTTGTTGTATTTGAATCACGACGTTGAAGGCAGTTTAGGTTTGTTGTTAAAAATACTTTCGTTCTTTCCTCAAGCCTGTCTTGTAACAATTGTTACATTTTTGTTCACTACTCAAAAAGATTTAATATTTGTCATGTTTGTACAAACATACTGTTTTGTTATCTTTAACAAAGTATGCACATCACAATATTTTCTTTGGTATCTTAGTTTAATTCCAGTCCTAGGTCCTAAACTTAAATTGAAGTGGACCCACGCTACAATTTTATTTGTCATTTGGTATTTCGCTCAAATATCGTGGTTGCTGCCAGCTTACTACTTAGAATTTGAAGGTCGAAACACATTCATTTATGTATGGCTTGAATCAATTGCTTTCTTTTGTGCCAACGTTGGAATTCTTGTTCAGATTATCAAAGGTTACAGTGGAAGGATTCTTGTGAACAGATAGCTATATTTTCTAAATTTTTAGGTTTACCTTCTATTATACTGATATGATTTATTGGTACAATGAAGCCGCGTAGCTTGTGTGTAACTCGTATAGCAATAGGGAAAATGTATTCTAGAGCTTTGCAGTTGTAAGTAAGTGTTATAAAATTGGTTAAAGCAATACAAAATACGATGTAGGATTCGACTTTGTATCAAAAATTTTGATTAATAAATTGTATCTCTCCTTAAGCAATATAGTTATGCACATGTAATAAGCAGGAAGTTTCCTTCCATCTGTATAACAGTTTTCTCTATTCTCCAGCAATCTTCTAGCGTAACCGATACAATATACAATACAGCTAATAATTACATTACATATTGTGCACACTACACTTTGTAACGATGTATAGACCCATCCAACCCAAAGCGGTACATTGTATATTATTATGTACGAGTATCCTTGTATCTATTCAATGTGAGTGAATATTAGCACATTTTGTAGTCGTTTGTATTTGTACGTGAAATCTTAGGATTAATTAAGTTTCATACTGTATCGAGTATTGAGTATTGAGTAGTGTAACGATGATCCCGAAGTCCGGTGGACATGACTTTCTGTCGTCCGAGATTTGAGATACTATGAATCCAGAGTAAACCGCGTGTAGTAGAGTGGGCGTGCAGGTGCACAGTTCATCATAGTCAAAAATAGTGTACTGATTATAGTTGAATTTGTAAATTGCTACCAAAGTTAAGTCCATGGAGGAGAGGGCAGAAGTGCATCAATAAACTGAAAATCGAATAGAAATCCCATGTTTCACTAATTCATTGTAAAATCCTCATTCATATTCTTAACTCTATTACTATCTAATTATGTGTTTCTTTGCTAATTATCTTGGATATTTCAACTTTTTCAATGCGACCACACACGAAATGTCGTGTTGCTTGTCCTGGATTTCATCTCATCTTAAGTAAGCACAAGCTACTGGGGTGCCATGAGATATGCGGTAAGGGTGCAAGTATGTACTACTACTTTCCACACACATGATGATATTCTCTGGAAAAGTTGCTCAACAAAATTAACTGCGTAAATATAGAAAGTAGTAGAGAAATGAGAAAATACGTTTTACGTGCATCGCATCCACCCACACACCCAAATTATGAGTATTAATTAGATTTTCTTGCACATAACTTATATTTCAACTAAAACCTAGACTCAATCAATTGAAACCGGTGTGATCAACAATGATCTAGATAAAAGGAAGTAAGTAATATTCTTCACGTAAAAAAGTATCACATTGTGGATTTTGATTTAAGGTACATAATGCGATTAACGATTATATGCTTTTACTACTTTCACTGTACATTTTTTGCTTAACAGGTGAAAGTAAAGGATTAGGACGGAACGTAACGTGTCGTGTAATTTGAAAACTTGTGTGGTTCTCCACCAGATATAATTTCACAATGGTAAGGATATTCGTATTTGTAGTTCTTGAGTGTTTGTAAGTTTGTGTATTGAGTTTTGTTGAGATTGGGAGTAAATAATATGTACTCGTGTACGATAATTTTATTGAACTTTGTTTTTTTTTGTGTAGGCTAGCTCAATGGTCGCCGCTGGCGTGGGATTGGCACTTGTGGGATTTACAGGTAGATATATACTTAGGAGGATGCCAAACATGGCTCAGAAAATGAATGAAGCGATAAAAACTCTACCAAATCTTGATGAAGCATTAAGTTCTAGTAAATATTACAAGGGAGGCTTTGACCCCAAAATGAATCGTAGAGAGGCATCACTAATTTTGGGAGTTTCGCCTAGTGCTAACAAAGCGAGAGTAAAGGTAAAGCTGTCTAACATTCCTGGTTCCTGTAACAGCTATTTATTTGTGAGTAGTATGACTCATATGAAAATATTTATCTATTGGTGTGTCATTTTGCAGGAAGCCCATAAAAGACTTATAACAATCAATCACCCTGACCGAGGAGGGTCACCATATATTGCCTCAAAAATTAATGAAGCTAAGGACTACCTAGAAAATCAAGGTGGAGGTAGTAGTGGCCTCAGAAGATAAGAGGATAAAATCTATAAAAATACAAAAAATAGCGTAACGAACGCGGGATGTAGTTTTGACTCGGATACATTTAATTTTTCGTAGCTAACTTGCGCAATGTTCGTAGATTTACATGCAAAATTTAAAGATGCATATAATAAACAATATTATGTCTATTAATCGCATAGATTTGCGTAAAAATACAAAATCAAGTAGTGGAATTAAAGTTTTATTTGTAACTATATATAGTAAGAGAGTTATACAACATACATAGGTTCCTATCCAAGTATATATAAGTACATAAGTATAAACAAATCGGTTATTCAAATAATGCACGCTACAAGTACGAATTGTCAGTGTAATTATGTGAATCAAATATAGTGGTGTATTTGTCATATTTAAAAACTTATATTATGTCATGTAACATTGCGTCGGGCAATTTGGAGGTGCTGCTCCCGGTGCTGCCATACAATTAGTGTCAGAGATGCTGAGGTTTCGGAAAGCAGGTTTGTGGTAGGGAGGAATTTGGTTGTTCCTACTTTCTCATTTCATCCTTCCTCTTTGGTTTTTTCTTCGGTTGTTTCTTGTCCTTCGGTTTTGGTTTCTTTGTACTCTTAGGTTTAGGTTTAGCATACCGATCATACTCACAAATAAACGGCAGCGGTTGTGCGCACATCACAGGGCCAACGTTCCTTGTACTCAAACTAATGGCTGGGCACATCTCCTTCATCCCTCCTCCCCTGATAGAAAATGAACGTAACGAAAATATATTAATGGTAGCAATACCAATCGTTTATCTTATAAATTATGCCAGCAAATGCTACACATAAATTCACCACAGACAAAAGTAGTGTTCAGCCAAGAATATGAAAAAATCTCAAATAAGCTTGGTACTAAAATTACGAATTCGACACATATGAAGAGAATCATTTATGCTTAAAAAGGCCCAAATAATCTATATCTAACGTTTTGACCGATACTCACCGGCCACCCTGTATAGGTAAGCAAAAGAAGGGTTTTAGAGGTTAGTCTGCTTACTATAATGCGACAAGTCTTTGTGCATAAATTAAGTTATCCATCAGTAGCACTCACATAGTTTACATCATTGCATGCTCATGTTGCACACATTCATTCACGACTTGCATAGTTTAGGGAGAAACTTGACCTTGGGTCTTACGGTATAATTAGAGAGCATGTTAGATTAGGGAGAGTGTTTTGGAATTCGAATCCTTTGCATTATAAGGTAAGTTATGCGACTTGACTTGAGCAACTGTCTTTGTCAGTCATACATCGATGTCAAGCCCAAGCCAAACGTTGCAGATTCAGTCATATGCTTCAGAAACGACTTGGAAAGTTTGTACTAGTACACGATCGAGTATAGGTGTGCTTCGTTCGTGTCATGTTAAAATTGAATATGAAGTAAAACGGACTTTATCGTGCATAGTATTAGTATTCAATCGTAATCCTAAAGTAAAATGTAATTTATGTATATTATATAACTACCTACCTATGCATATAACTTGACATAAGTGCACAGCCTAGACTTCCACCTTGCCACGTGTGTGCCGTGGGGGAATGGATCCAGGAAATTAGCGAATCATCCTTAGCATTTTCACTTAAATACCTATTTGTGGCTTTATTGGTCTCTCACTCTTAGAAAGTGCTAATAACTACACGCTTTTCCCAATTCCTGTACGCAGGGATGCCAACACTGACAGTACCATCCACGAGTTTCCTGCTTTTACGTGCATGTGATTGTGTTATGTTGAAAGCTTGAAAGTCTGAAAATCCTGAATCATTATACACACGTGTGATTTTATGAAGGTTGCCAATCTACTCTCATTTCATTACCTCTTCGAGGGCAAATCTTAATTATGTTTATCTTTCGCGTAAAAACGCAAACCGTAATGAACCGAAAAAGCAAGTGTGGCTTCGTGTGCCATAATCATATTTTGAGGATGAAATTGAGTGGATAAAGCAATTATGAAGTTAGTCCTTGCAAAGCATATATCAATAGAGTGAAGGGAAGCACATAGCGTAAACAAAAATTTATTCATGTCTACTTACATCATCATCGCTTTAATGCCAGACTGCTCCATGCCAGTTTTATTAAAGTTTAGTCCTGGATGGTCCATATTTTTCAAAGAATGTTTTTTCCACTTCTTTTTATCCGTGCCAACCCACACGTCCATCCCAATCATTCTCGCTTTCATAAATAGACTTTCCAACCGTCGCATCTCATCGATTGTCTTGGCTGTTAAGAATAAGAATAAAAACCATCCCAGATGAAATTGAAATGCTTGAAGATTATTGGGGCACGTTGAAAATAGAAATGAAGAAAATGGTTATAATGCGAAATAATCGCTGAAAACTGGAGCAAATAAGACGAATGTGGTTTACAAAATGACTTATTGATGTGTGCTACATAATTCTATAGAGTGTTTCGGCGGATGGGACCACAACCACACATGTAAAAAAATTAATGTTAAAAAGATTAAATATATAACTTGCGTGGGACGCAAATATATGGACGCACTCCTAAGCTACTTCTTCTTGTTCATTTTTTTTATCTCACGATGACGTTGCGTTTTAGTATCTGCCGGTCGGATAAAAAAGCCGTATTTTCGTGACACTATATAGGTCGTATAAATGGTGGCCGAGGTTGACGTACGTTCGTGTTAGTTGGTTAAAGCCCTAATTCTATGCGACCTTATTGTTTTATGTGCCGTTTTGTCTTAAAGGATTTTCAAAAAAGCACTTCCCCAATCCCATCGTATGCTAACAGGGTTTGCATAATATATACAGGGTGAACTGCGAAGTTCCACTCAAACTTCGTATATGGGTTCTTTCGACTTTTCTAAGCATAAATGATTCTCTTTATATGTGTCAAATTCGTAACCGTTTTCGAGATATGGTCGATATGGACGATTAAAGTTGTATACCCTGTCGGGGCCTTAGCTACTTATTGTAAGATAGAGGATAGGTCAATACTTTTGATTTAGATTTGTTTGACTATTCTTAACATAAATGATTCTCTTCATGTGTCGAATTCCTAACCGTTTTCGAGGTATGGACATTTAAAATGGTGTATCCTGTCGGGGCCTTAGTGACCTGCATAGCTATCTTAGTAGCTAAGGGCCCGACAGGATCAAAGTTTACAATTTTAACTGTCCATATCTCGAAAACGGTTACGAATTCGACACATATGAAAAGAATCATTTATGCTTAGAAAAGTCGAAAGAACCCATATACGAGGTTTGAGTGGAACTTCACAGTTCACCCTGTATATATAATGCTTTATGATAAAAGTTCCATATGATGTCAATTTTGATACAGAAATAACATCATTAATATTCATTAAATTAAACATTATTCTACATATGTCTAGTTTACGAGCATAAGTGAACGTTCTCTTGTTATTACTCTGCTGTTTTTTATGATGCCCCAGTATAATTCACGCAATATGTATCAGATCGTCCAATGTAAATTATTATTCCTGACCTTCACTCCTTCGCCTACACCATTATTTCTCTCGTTATATGTGAATGAAGACCCGCTTTATAAATAAACTCCGAAGCTATATCAATGAAATATATTGCACCTTCGGCCAGTCTCCCATCCTTTTTACGACAAAACTCTTTAGCCCTCTTGAAATTAAGTCGTTTTTTCTCGTACAACTTAAAGCGCTTGGTCCCCACGATCACCTCATTTTTCTTGCCCCGTCCTCCGTACGGATCCATAGGATAGTCTCTGTCTCTCATATGCTGCTGCTCTGGGTAGTCATCGTATTCCGGCATCATCTGCATCTTTAATAAATAAAAAAGTGTATATATCAAAATGGGATTGCCAGGCATAGCATTGATCGGGAGTGAGAGATCCGAAAAATGTTCAATAGACCCGTTCCTTGTAGACCTAATAGACCTTAATACTTCTTACCTTGACCAGACCAATGAAGTCTGCGGTCAGCGTAAATATGCAAATGGTTGTTAAGAATGTAGAACTTTGCATTCTAGTACAGAGCAGGGGTGAATAAAATCGCAGTAGAAATGAAACGCTGAAAACAGCGTGTAGTAAAGTCAATGTTAGGTGGTAGAATCTCAAGAATAATTTCAAGCTTTTTGCTATCGTTTTCGAATGGTATCCAGTGGAACAGTTATCAGAGAAGCAATAATGGTTTTATGAATATGCTCTCATTTAATAAATGTCACAAGGAGTTGTAATCCGGCCTGTTGCTTTCTCTAGTCTACGTGTGTTAGGGACAAGGACTGATGAGCAACTTACCGATTTAACAAGAGCAACATCAAGGTATCCATCCAGAAACATCATTTGTCCAGCAAACATTTTTGCATTCCTAGATGTAATGGTGTACAGGCCAGAATAGAATAGAAAAAAGTGGTTAAAATAACAAACAAGTCGTTCCACTACACTGCCGACCAAATCGTGAACCTCCGGGTGTCTGTAGCAATGCATGCAAAAGACAACACCACGGTAGGCGGAAAGTGTCACAATTGATTGCGTTGAAGGTTCGATACTTGCTTAATAATGCATAATAGCAGTTTTACAATATCGTGAGGCACATATATGTGGCTGGACTGGACATCATAATAGGATCTCCAATTTCTCAAGAACCACACCGAGGAGAGGAAGTAGAGGGTCGTCAGCAAGAAGCTATTATGACAAAGGGCGACTATATATGACTATGTAGTCACACAAACTATGGATAAAGTTGATGTAGACGTAGATGGGGCCGACAAGACGGTAGCTTACGGTAAGTTGGTAGCTGCTTAAAAGGAAACCTTTATCGCAATGAATCATGTCATGTTGTAATATCTTGATGTTACTTTCCTGGAACTCATTCTCTAAATATTTACTAGTATTCATCCATGTCAATTAGCTGTCTCGAAACCCGTCCAAGTTATTTTTCAGTGTGGTCACTGTATTTTCATGTGTGTAGTTGAAAACGTTTGTATATTTGTGAACAGGAGCACAACGGAGATGCCAGATTTTCAAGATGCCTTTTTAAAGCTAATCCTCCGCTCTACCGTTTCCAATGAAGTTTTTATTTTATTTTTTGCTTGTATTTTAACTATCCTTGTTTAGGGTACACGGGAACGTTGTAGGCAAGTGATTATGGTTTATTGCTCATTACCAGCAGCTTAAGCGTCACAGTTTTGGAATGCATAATGTACACAAGCTACTTCAACGAAATTATGTATGTGTAATGTCTGTATTAAGAAGAAAGGGTTTATTTTCAATCGTCGCTCCCTCCTCCAGTTCCTGACAAATGTTTATGTTACTTGGATTTGTGACGTGAGCTATAAAAATCATACAGTACAAGAATTGGAAAATGTATATTCCCTTAATTAGCAATCCCACTCTATTTCATTTTTCATTCCAGTATTATGAGCATGGTATAGCTACAAACGCACTCACCTATGTACATACAGTAGAAAGATATGAACAATTTTCAACCGTCATATCATAATACTAATAGTTTGAATCATAAGCAAAGTAAATCCATTGAAAAAAGTCGGAGCCTCAAGAAAGACGGAGACGAAGGTTTGTATATCTTGATGGAGCAAAGTCTCAAACTTTATATATTCTGGCAATGCAACTTGCTGATTGTACAACATGAGTACGATATGATAAGCATTCAGTCAGTCAGACAGAGCCCATTGTCACCACATAATTCTCCAAGCAGACATTCAGATTTTTACGACTCTATCCTGTGCTTAATTGCTACTGATATTTGGACCTGTGTTCGCGTGTTCGATAACAAACCACTCGCATTTTCTTAATAGTCAGTGACTTTAGGCTGCTGAAATAAAATTGGAGTATTGAATGATTGTGAGAAACATTCTTGTTGTTGGATTTATTTGAGGTTTTGCAAGCTAACGTTTCGGATCTTGAAAAATCACTAAAATCAAGT
>JAANSN010005677.1:0-11946 GCA_036850665.1 Dicranocentrus wangi
CAGTTGGCTGGCCACATGAAACGCAGCCGCCACGGACCTCAAGTGCTGCGAAAAGTCAACACTGAACACTTGGTCGTAATGGGTGAAATAATCGGCGTCAACGTGTCCATTGTCGTCGCCACCGACCACAATCATGCTGAGTCGGTTGCTGGAGCGGCAGCTTGGCGTTTTGTAATGCTCGTAGTAGAGGAGGTTTTCTGGGAAGGAGGGTATAGTGACTTGGACTTGCGTCTTCTCTGACTTGCTGGCCCCTTTGTACAACAAGGGTTTGTAAATGTGTCCAGCAAGAAATGCATCCTGCTGCTGCCCGGTGGAACAAACTGACACCAATTTTGATTTCTGAAAGGAAGGAATCAATATAATCGCAAAAAAAAAGTCAGCGGATAATAAAAAAAAGTGTACGTATATAAATATATCCTAATACATGCATAACTTTAATTTGATTGCTTACATTCATTGAATTTTGGTGTTTATTCACCATTTCTGCGGGTTATTAGTGGCTCATATAAGTCGAAATTGACTGACAATGACTGCGGGCGGACCACGGTGCTGCTTGCATTCCTAGCAAAATGGTCGTACCAAAAAATCTAATAATGTCAATTGTATTTTAATAACTTCTAATTCCACCCCCACCCCCCAGGAATCTCCCGCATTGTAAAAGTACCTACTAATACTAATATGCACACAACATTATTGCAAATTGCAAGGTGAAAAAGCGATCTTGAGATGACCAAGATACTTATAAGTATTTCATTCTCAAACAGAACACTCAAGGTCAGGCGATCTTGCATATTCTATTCAGGATGATGCAAAGAAAGGGACGCGGATGGTATGGGAATGGAATGGAAGTAGGTATATTTTCTGGAGTGAAGGTAGAGGATGACGAGGAGTGATAGTCATTCGAGATTTTAGAATTAGTTGATGAGGTTAGTCTCTATTTTTTTCAAGAATGGGACATGATTTGAAAAAAGGATATATTAATAATAGAGTTAGTTAATAAATTATAGTCACTCGTCAAAATTTTATTACATTTAAGAAAGCAAGTAGTGATGCTTGATAAACCGTGTGTGTCAATATACTTTTACTAACTCTTTCTGTGAGTCACAGGTGAATTCATCATCCCGATCGATTCACATCGAACGTATAATAAAAAATAAAGAGGACATTAACACACGGGACTTTTCACCCCAATATATATTTTAAGTTTTTGTTTTTTTATTGCGAATAATTAATATTAGTTATTATGCTTATTGATAGTACATGCTGTTTTTTTCTTTGTAGCTCTAATCAGTAACGCAAAAAATATGATTTTGCTTTTTCCTTCCTTCCTTCTCCACCAGAAGCCATAAGGGAACTGGAAAGTGGGGGGTAAGAGACATGCATGCTCTTTTGGGATACTGGACAATATTGAAATAATTGTATTAATATTATTAATAATAATAATAATTGTTACGAAAGACAAAAAAATCCGAGGCGAAGCTCACCTTTTAGAATCAAGGGGAAAATGCTTAAATCCTCCTTCCTTGTGCAATAAGAGCTCTGAAGTGAGAGATGTTTCTCCGCAGAGGATGAAAATGAGACTGAAAACTTGTTGATCCATTTTCCATGCGGAGTCGAATACATAAAAGAGAATTTCTTGCAGGTATAGACCTTAAAACTGGCTTAAATCCTGGCCCTGGTGTACGTCTATTGTTAGAATTTAACAATCAAAGAAGGTGAAGAATTCCTTCCCTTCTTCACCCCTCCCAAAATGCGTTCCTTTTCCTTTTATCATCTCCAGGCAGTCTTTATTGCTCAGCTTTTTGGATTTTCTCAAGATGTTGAAGTTTAAAAATGGAATGGAATGAATGGGCATAAAAGGATTTTAGGAGTCAAATTTTAGGTACATTTATTTGGGATGGAAATATGCGGCTTGTGAAATGGAATGCTTTTGTTATTTGTAACTGCTTTAGTTTAGTGTAGACGAAGAAGAAGATGAAGAAAAAGGTCTTAAGAAAATACGTGTAGATATTTTGGGGTTCATTCATCTGATATTATGGCTTTAGAGGATTTCTCAACTTGTCTTCCCTTCATTCTGGAGAAACAACCCCTCAAACTCATCAGCTTGGAGTTGAGTATCATCGTATCCCTTTTGCCTGGACGAAGAACACTGGCGCCGATGCGCATGATATTTTTTCATAAGACACGGACCAACTTTTTTACTGTGAGAATATTATGGGTTAGATGGATGGATACTAATCTTAACTAGCTATAAATATGCTGAAAATAAAATATTTAGATTAAAGGGTGACCAATTTTGAAATGAAAAACATTTGACTTTTTTTAATTATTCCATGTTTTCCATTAGAATTATGTAGGGGGAGTCAATGTACGGACGGGGAGGGGAAACAGTGAATAAAGAAAAGAAACAGATGCAATTTTTAAACAGGTTGCAACAAATCAGAAATATAGTGCAATAGCTAAAGAATTAAGAAACAGAATTAAGAAAGAAATCAAGAAGAAGAAGAAGAAGAAGAAGAAGAAAAAACAAGAAAGTTTTGTTAGGGATAACATGTTTTAGACTATACAATTTTCAAACTGCTACAAATTTATATTTCATCTACCACTTTCCTCCATGATGACCTCCCCAGTTGGCTCCATCCCAGGCTCCAGCTCCAGCGCCGCGAGCGCGGGCCTGAGCGTGAGCAGCGGCGTGTTGGGCCCTAGCGGCAGCAACTTCTGGAGTTTCAGCTACTGGACCTGGGGCAACTCCAACCAAGTTGCGGGCACGAGCCTCAGCGTGAGCAGCAGCGTGTTGGGCCTTGGCGGCGGCGACGTCGGGAGCGTCAGATGGGGCAACTGGGAGACCACCAGCCCATCTTCCAGCCCAATTTCCTCCCCAGTTGGCACCACGGTTCCAATCTCCGTTCCATTGTCCACCACGGCCACCGGCCCAGGCTCCGGCACCGGCACCACCGTCACGGGCAATGGCAGCTTGGACAGCGCCAACGGCTTGAGCGGAGGCAGCGGCGTGAGCAGCAAGATGGGCCTGACGGGCTTGGGCGACATCCCAGTTGTCTCTCACTGGAGCAGGGGCACCTCCTTGCCAAGCGCCATGATTCCAATTGTTCCAGGCCCCAGCGTTGGCAGAGGCAGCAGCCACAAAGGCGGCAAGAGCGAAAAAGACGGTGGCGGACTGCATGATGAAGAAATTCTTTGGAATGTTTAATGAGCAAGTGGAAGAAGATGACTGATTGATTTTTGGCGTGTCGACTTGTGCTTTTATAGTAAACCAGGCTGCCAATAAAAGCTGCAATTAATTGACAAAACCCTTCGATCGAAGCCATCAATTAAACAATTAAAGGGATTCATTCATGCATGGCATTATTTTATTGATCAAGTGTCTTCACAAGTTATTTAGCTGCTCATGCGTGTCCCGACCGAGCTAGATTTAAGAAGACAAAGAATCAGAACACACTGTTACTAAATAGCTTCTGCATGTACCCTTGATGTATGACATGACGATTGGAAATGAAAATGGAACCTGAACCTATTATGCTGCTATGCTATTACTATATTATCAAGTTAAATTAAATGGTAACTCCAATTGTTAAGAGGTCTTGCTGTACACGAACTAATATTATTGATTATTGATTTGAGTGTATTGCTGTCTACGTACATACATTTTCTTTACATATATCTCCATTTACAAAAAAAATTGGTGCTATTAAAAATCCTACTTACAATTATTACCTACTCTGGATTTAAGTTTAAAAATCCTGTTGATAATAATGATCCCATTGTATAGCCATCGTCGTCGACTCCATTCCATCTCGTTCATTTGAAGTGCTCTCTCAAGCAGTTACGCATCATCAGAGGAGACAAGACAATACTTAAGGGCTTCGCACTTGGCCGCATTAATAAGGGGAGCCCCTTTTTTGTTTTTCTCTGCGCTTACATAGTAATAAACTTTTTTTTCTAGCAAAGTCTCTCTCTCAAACTGCCAGCAGTTATACTGGTCATTCTGCTCTGCCACAAGTGAACAAGCTCAGCAATGAAGCATGTCGCATTTCAGATTCAGAGTGAAAAGCTGCGAAAAACTTGGAATTTTGGAAAAAAGATTGGGAGATGAGGTGAGGAACTCCTTGCAAATGCATAACTTGTCCACATTTTTTGCTACATTTGGGACTGGATATATAGTGATTGGATCAGTTAGGATCAAGAAGGAAGCAACAAATGGAAATTCACATACCTGCTTGTAATGTGATGATAATTTTTACAAAAAGAAAAAAAAAACATCTAATCCCATAACCACACTTTTTTTAGGACCTTGGGAAAAATATCCTCCTGAATTATGCAATAAAGAGCTCCGAAGTGAGACGATGTTTCTCAAAATAGAAAAGGAAATCAGACCGGCAATTTTGTGAGCCAAATGGGACACTAGATGAAATTCTTGTCCTTTTTCGGAGCGTTTCCCTTTTATCTCCAATTATTTTTTATGGGACAGGTTTTTCGTTTTTGAGTTGTCGGGACGATGAAGGTCTATGGAAGAAACGTGAATTGTGACACACTTTTGTTTTTATTTATTGCATCCTAATCCTGATGCGTAAAAAAGGATTTGACAGTGCATCTTATTCAACCTTTTTGTTTGTCTCCAGACAAGACGGGAATTTTTTTGTTGGCATTTTTTGTTTTATTGCTTTTTCAGTTATTGCTCAAAACCTAATTGTCATGTTATGCTGCTGGATAAGGTATTTTGAAAAAGGAAACTGTA
Organism: Dicranocentrus wangi; assembly: GCA_036850665.1. NCBI lineage: Eukaryota > Metazoa > Arthropoda > Collembola > Entomobryomorpha > Entomobryidae > Dicranocentrus > Dicranocentrus wangi. Next base: position 4,754 of record JAANSN010005677.1, read on the forward strand.
TTGAAGGAAAAAGGAGATCGACACTCAGGACATTGCATGAGCTACTTAAAAAATCAGAGACACGAAGGAAAGAGTATTTTCTACTTATAGCAAAAGAAGAAGAAACATTGTCCAGGAGGTACTTTGTCGCCGCCATGCGCCAGTTGAATCAAGACACCAAACTACTGATGGAAAAGGGTGTAATGGAAATAAAGGAGCATGAATTTTCCGTATCTTGAGCATCCCGCAATGGGGATGAGATGTTTATTGCAAATATCTCGAAAACGACCCATGTTGATTAGATCACTCACTATCCAATGTTCACAAACCTACATTTATTTTTTTGTCTATGCAGTACAAACCAAATAATAACAATAGCTTACACGTTTAAGATTTAACAACGAAAAATATTTTTTTAAAACCAAAATAATACTGTACAGCCACACGGGTGGAAGTGGATGACACTCCATTATATTTCATTTACTTACAATTGCACATGTATCATTGGAATCCAACAATTCCCTACTTGTCCGTTTTGATTCCAAAGCTCTGGGTTGCCATTAGTGCGCAAATTTCCTTTTGCAGTAACAAATTTTGCTTCTGAAGCCGCTCGTTTTCAATCTCTAGTGCCTGGACATTCTGTTGCTCCTGTGCAAGTTGGGCCATTGCAGTTACTAGCTTGCTCTTCTGCTTCTCACGGTAATCTTTCGACTTTTGAGACTTTTCTATTTTCTTTTGATATGTCGGGTTGCCCCTGTGTTCTTCCGGGTTCATTTCGTGCAAGAGATCTTTCTTATTCTTGGCTTTTTTGCAATCGTTTTTTGGCTGCACGGTCTCACTTAAGTCTTGCTTCCGCTTTCGATTCTGGGGCCGGGAGTCGTCATTTTCCGATTCCGTTTTCCATTTTGTCCAAGTTGGTGGTTCCAAAGTAGCGGGATCCACGAGGAGTAGGGTGTCGGGAAGGTAAATATCGAGAACCTGAACAAAATTATAATGCACAAGGTATTTAACTAACAGATTCGCTAACGCTGAAACTAAGAATGATTGAAAACTAACTAACCTTGGAGTTCATTCCGGGGAGTCACTAATTATTCAGTTTGCTGATGATACTGGGCTGGATATTATGACGTAACGTTTTAGCTACAAATTCAAATTAATTTTAAAATAAACTCATGTCAAAGAAATGAAGAAGACTTACATCAAGAATAAACCAAAAATGTTTAACTTGCAGTAGTACCAACCAAGTGACCATTTCAAAAGTATTAAGTGCATACAAGATAATATGATGGCGATGACCATGCGCTTTTTAGACTACAATTCCAATCCAAATTTAATGCACCCTACATTTAAAATGTCTCTATACTTTTTCGTCTTTCGTAATAGGCTAATCTCATTCGTAAATTCACAGCTGCACTTGCGCTCTTTTGTTTATAATTAAAACGGCTTAACTGAAATGATTGCTACTGAGGAAGTCATGACCACAAACACAATGCTATATCATCATGTAACAGTAAGATAAAGGACAACCTTGTCACAAATATGTTCACACGAACGTCCAAAAGTTTTAGCATAATATGCAGAAAAATGTTGCATTACGCCGTATTCTTCAACTGCTTTCTCCGTGTACCTCTTGCCAGTTGTAAAACCCTATGTATTTTTATAATGAAACCGGGCCTGGCGAATGCTATATAAAAAGGTACGCATGAAACCGTGCCTGGCGTATGCTATATAAAAATCTTTGTATGAAACCAGGCCAGGCGAATTTCTAAGCAAGAAACCAGATCTTTGTTCGTATTAATGGATCCCTAGTGTTAAGGGAGAAAAGTGAAGTATCAAGAACAATCAGCAAAAAGGCCGACTTGTCGAGTAACAAAACTCTTTCTATATGTCAAATCCCTCTGATTTACTGAATGTCAGCTAATAACGGTTCTAGTCAAAATCAGGAACAGGACTACAGCCTGTTGAGCAGGCTTCTAAACTTTTCACCGAAACAAGTCACTAAAACAGGACTAATGAATTCATTTTTCTGTTTCAAAGGCTCCACGACGACGTCTACTGCCCTAACATCAAACAAGACCAGACCTACTTGTTTCCACTGCTTGTTAGGTGCACTCGTTAAGCCGCCTTGGCCACAACTTCGCTTCAAACTGGAATCAGAAACAGGCTGGCCTGTTTGGTTTACTTGTTTGAAACTGGCGGCTGCTAATCTTACCAAAACAGTATACTAACACAACCCAACCTGTTCCGACCTCTTGTTCACTTCGTTTGGGTTCTGGAGATTCAAGTTCTATATGACAGGCATTTTAACTGACCTTGAACGGCCCTAACTGTTCTTCAAACGTTTTATGGGATATTAGTCTTCCTTCACGATTATACACTTCCCACTTGTCTGACGACTCGTTAACTAACTGCGAATCGCCAAGTTATACACTTTTAAATGAAGTTTGCCCCTCAAACTCCTCCATAAAACAAATACTTCTGTTGCTGCACTTTGATGACTTTGATTTGTCTACTTTTTCTTTATTTACATGCGAAACAACAGTCACAATTACAACATACTTGGCTGTAACTACAAAACTAGGTAATCTAATTGTCCCAAAACAAGAGTTAAACAATTCACAAGGGAGCTAGAAAGGTTATTGCCCGGGACTAAAAGGTGAAGTTTTACACCGACACACTCCACCAGATTTGCACGGTCACCTCACTTCTAAGACTCGTAATCAAAAACCTCGTCACGTCAATCACCACTACAACTAATGCGACTGCGACAATTAACAAATCAGAGCTTAAATACTCAACAATTACAAAAAAAGATGACGTCTTACACGGCAGACTTACACGGCCACTTCGCAGACACAGAGCTAAAAATGACATGCACTCTTCAACGTTTCGAGGAAGAGCCACGACTTCGCTCCAAGAGTCATTACTCCGCGATAATACAAATTCTTATTTTTCTCATTTCCCCCTTTTTGCCTGTGTCCGTAACACTGCATGAAAGCAGGCCTGGCGAATGCTATATATCATCTATGCATGAAACCAGGCCTGGCGAATGCTAAATAATCCAACCAGCATGGCACCATGCATGGCAAATGGTCAATAAGTTTCTAAGCAAGAAACCAGACCTGTCGAATGCAAAAAAATTTTAAGGAAGAATCCAGACCTGGCTAATGCTCAATAACCCAACCAGCAAGATACCAGACCTGTCGAATGCAATAAAAATCTAAGCAAGAAACCAGACCTGTCGAATGCAATAAGACGAACGGAAAAAATACTTTAATCGGTAAGGGTTACTAAACTTTGCTATTGACTTCTACGGCTGAATGGCGAACTCGTCGCGAAAAAGTACTGTGATGTTTGTAAATGAAGCTTACGTTAGACTACATATTAGGGAAATTATATTTTAACTACCTTTAGTTGATATTGCCTGATCCTGTGTAACGTAGCAGCCTTCCTGTAAGCTTTGATGGGAAGCAAATTCCTAGAAGTGTCTCCTGTGAACTTCAAACTCGTACTAAGCTCTGTCTCCTGCGATCTGCGTATTATATGCATGAAAAGTATCAATAGCGAATGAATGCATTGAAGGATAGCTACCGATTGAAATAGTTACACAGTGCTACACAGACCTTGCACTCTATGTGTTTGGTTGTCTTGCTCTTCTATTAGCGTTAGCTTGCTAGGATTAACGATAGGATAATAGATTTCTTCTATTCCCGTCCGTGCTGAGCTAGCTAGCATGCATCTGATGGACGTGAAAATGGTTCAGCTCAGCACACCAACAACTTTGAAACTACAGTGTATATGCCGCCCGTGCTGAGCTAGCTTGCATGCATGTATAGGATGTAAAAAAGGTTCAGCTCAGCACACCAATAACTTTGAAACTACAGCGTATATGCCGCCCGTGCTGAGCTAGCTTGCATGCAAACCAGACCTGTCGAATGCAACAAAATTTTAAGGAAGAATCCAGACCTGGCTAATGCTCAGTAACCCAACCAGCAAGAAACCAGACCTTTCGAATGCAATAAAAATCTAAGCAATAAACCAGACCTGTCGAATGCAATAAAATTCTAAGCAAGAAACCAGACCTGTCGAATGCAATAAGACGAACGGAAAAAATACTTTAATCGGTAAGGGTTACTAACCTTTGCTATTGACTACTACGGCTGAATGGCGAAAATCGTTGCGAAAAAGTACTGTGATGTTTGTAAATGAAGCTTACGTTAGACTACATATTAGGGAAATTATATTTTAACTACCTTTAGTTGATATTGCCGGATTCTGTGCAACGTAGCAGCCTTCCTGTAAGCTTTGATGGGAAGCAAATTCCTAGAAGTGTCTTCTGTGAATTTCAAACTCGTACTAAGCTCTGTCTCCTGCAATCTGCGTATTATATGCATGAAAAGTATCAATAGCGAATGAATGCATTGAAGGATAGCTACCGATTGAAGTAGTTACACAGTGCTACACAGACCTTGCACTCTATGTGTTTGGTTGTCTTGCTCTTCTATTAGATTTAGCTTGCTAGGATTAACAATAGGATAATAGATTTCTTCTAGGCCCGTCCGTGCAGAGCTAGCTTGCATGCATCTGATGGACGTGAAAATGGTTCAGCTCAGCACACCAACAACTTTGAAACTACAGTGTATATGCCGCCCGTGCTGAGCTAGCTTGTATGTATATCAGGGATGTAAAAAAGCAGGTAACACCAACAACCTTAAACCTACTGTGCATATGCCACCCGTGCTGAGCTAGTTTGCATGCATGTTAGGGAAGAGAAAAAGTTGGTAACGCCAACAACATTCAACCTGCCGTGACTATACCTGTCCGAGCTAGACGCCCATTGGGCATTTGTCAGGCATGATTTCATGCTTTAAATTTAACTCAGCATTTGCCAGGTTTGATTTTATACTTAGAACTCGACTAGACATTTGCCAGGGCTAATTAGCAGCTTGTAATTTCACTTAGCATTTACCAGGTTTGATTTCATGCTTAGAATTGTACTGGGCATATGCCAGGCCTGGTTTCATAGTTACATTTTATTCAGCATTTGCCAAGTATAGAGATACGAGTGGTATGAAAACCCGATGGATATAGGCGGCGTGTTTGGCGTCTGAAATGGCGTCGATAATGGGGTCTTTTAGATACATAATTTCCATGATGTCTTAACATGAGTAGTTTCGTTTCGTGTAATATGTTTTTCTTAGTACATGGTTTCTGGTTAATTAGATCGCATCGATTGCAGTGTTTTTTGTTAGGTTCTTCCTTTGTTTCTTCCCGGCCAAATCGTTAAGAGAAATCAGACAAAGATAAGAAGGATATATAGTAAGTAATAATTTCGAGTCTTTCGAGTTTTTTATTAATTAGGTGTAGAATGTGACATGATTTGATTTGAAAAAAGAAATTGTGTTAAACCAGTTCCACATTGAATATAACTCATCAACTTGTATTGTTTCTGTTATTTGCATTTGTTCGATTTTCTTTTAACCCAATCCCAATTTCAGAATTGGTCATACATGAAATAAAATAGTTTTGATGCAATAAGTGTGTAAATAATGCCTCCCAGAAGTCAAAAATTATCACGACGTAACGTTAGATCTTTTCTACTTTATAACGACGGGATTTTTTATCCGATGATGTTGATGACGGTGCTGATATGTGGGTGTTTGTAATTATGATTAACTATTACTGACAATTCCTACAGATTGATTAAAAGAATGTTTCGTTAAGGTTTCTTTTCTGCTACTGTTTACCATTAAATAACTATACTCGCCACATCTGTTTGAATTAAATGAATTTACTAATTTGAATGATTTAATTATGGTACTTACACTCAACTTGTATATACAGCTGCAACAAATGCTCAAAATCAAACGAAACTATAATATATATAATGAAAATATAAAATATAATGTTACACGGGAGCTTTTTTTAGGTTGTTATTCGTGGCTCGTCCGTAGCCAAGTGCTTGTATTTCGCTTGTGTATATGCCTTTCTTTCTCGTCGTCTTCTTGTAATACCTATATTGCTGCAAAATGGGGAAAAATCATAACGAAAATTGACTGTGAATGGAAAAGAATAAAGGGATATGTAATGTTGAAAAACACGTAGATATATTTTGCAATTTGAAGTGTTGATCAATATAATGCTTCCGTTGTGTTTGTTGTTTTGCTTTACATAATATTACATTGTACTCGTTGGATTTCTCTTGGAACGGGAGTGATAGATCAGGTGCATTCCGTGAGTGGGGCACATTATTCATTACAGACTTTTTAAGCCGATGGGACAATGGTGATCGTCCATAGTCCAGTGCTTGTATTCGCTTTTGTGTGTGCTTTTCTTTCTCGTCGTCTTTGCTATGCGTAGATCCTTCCAGAAGGATATGTGCTAGTAGTATTGGATGTGCTGGTTGGGTTTCCATAGCATAGGTGTTTGTGCTGGTTGATGTATGGTTTCCTTGCTTGGTTTTGTATAGGAATAGTGCGGGACTAGCTCTCTTCTGGCCTATGTTCTACTGTATGTTATTTTTGTATAGGAATTATGCGAGACTACTCTCTTTGGCCTATGTTTTGCTGTGTGCACTTTTGCGGCATAGTGCGGTATAGGAATAGTACGATACTACACTATCTTGTGCCTGGTGTTTCTTCCTGAACAGGTCCTGTGAGCCTTGCAATTCCTAAGTGCTACAACTGTTTACGAGCAGTTGATGAAGTTTTATGCTATATATGAGTTGTATAAGTTGATGTGAATGTTTAATAATTTTCAACTCGTAACAGAAACCATCAAACAGTAATAACAAAACACTAATATTATTCAAAAAGGCTTTCAACCAGTTGGCGCACAGCTAACTGATCAAAACATAGATATTCCCACATAAACGCTGTGTTTCTGTTTTACACAACGGGAAAATGATATTTGTAAATAAATCTATTTTCCGCAATGGCTACCTATTTTCATTGTCTATTTTTCCCTACGAAATATGACTCTTTGAAAGCACCTGATAGCCACAAGGTGGAGAAGGAAGGAAGGAATGAATAAGTTAATAATATTGTTTGCGTCAAAGACACTTTATTACATTTCGGGGGAAAGTCCTTGGTAATAAAGTACGTCAAGTACAATAAGAAAGCTCGCTGAGTACAAAGAAAAAGTACATAAAGTGCAGAGAAAAAGTACATAAAGTACAGACAAAAAGTACATAAAGTACTTAAAGTGCATAAAGT
>JAANSN010005678.1:0-11944 GCA_036850665.1 Dicranocentrus wangi
GGTCCCTGGCCAACACTTCCTTGCCAAATGACAAGGGCTGGGTCCCGCTGCTGACACCCACTCCTCCTCCCGCCCTGCTGTACTTAACGTGGACCCGGTTCCTCTCCCAGCCGTCAAGGATTACAGCTACAGCATGGCTTTGTCTTGACGACGAGTTTTGTAGATGTGAGTACACCGCTTCAAAGAGTGGAACGTAATCTTGTTCGACCTTGTTTACCATCCACTTTGGAAAAATTTTAGTATTATTTAAAATGTACTTGGCTCTCCGCGATAAATTAGTATTAGCCACCAGCCCGTCCCATTCCATTATGTCACCTAACTCAATCACGTATGCACTGGCTAGCCTTGAAACCACCTTGACAGTGTACTTCCTGTGGTGCTCGTGTCCGTCGTCCATGGGGCTATTATACTCTAAATGGATGAGGTGCCTTCCCAACTCTGGTGTCGGATGATGCAACCGCAAGTCATTTTCGATGGACTCATAATCGATATCGATCAAGTCTCTGTGAACCATGTAATTGGAAAATATCTGATACTCGTTTCCTACCAGCTCGTCAAACTCTTTGAATGGGACTGGCTTCAGTGGTGAGGACAGCCTGGTGATGTTTTCTCCCTTGTACGCGTTGCTCAGCACAAGGCCCATGAGCAAGTAGAGTCCGCCCATAATGCAAAAGCGCCCATCGTCCAGGAATCCTTGCTCAACCATTGTCTTCCAGGAGCTCAGAATTCGGGCCACGCATTGACTAAATCCCAGTCTCCCGTTATTTCTGCTCTGGATGGGCAATCTCTCCATGGAAAGCCTGATAACTGGCATTAGCAAAAGCGTTGTTGCCAGAATGAGCCCCCACGTGGGGGAGTCGTAGGCTGAAAACAGGTCTTGAAATGGGAGTCGCCCTGGGACCATGCCAGAACTGACGAATTTATGTTCCACATCACCGAAACTGTACACGGGACGATTGGAACGAGCCGTGGAGCCTAAAGCAAGTTCGACATTGGGAAACATTATCTGGCTTATTACGATATCCTCGCACCCGCACAAATCTCGCTTCCTCCTGGGAAGCTTTGACTGAACTCGGCAGTAGTTTGACATGGGCTCAAGGGCCACGCCGCGCTGATAGCTAGCATTTCCAAAAACATGGTAAAGGAGACCCGTATCGGCCCAATCTGTCCGGTGATAGCCCCCGAAGACAAAGGCAGGATTCCAGTAGGAGGAGACTCCAGAATTTTTTTAGTTTAACAACAAATCGGCCCGTCAGCAAATTCGTTACATTCACGTTGTTGTAATCCACTTGGTTCGACAAAAAACCCTCAATATTCCAGATGATATTATTCGTTTCGGAATTAGCATTCTGAATCGCACTCATCAACCAGACCGCGTCTAATTTGGTATTTGGAAATTTGGAGTCGTCGTAGTCGTAGATTTTCATGGGGGCAAAGAAGTTGCAATCCGAGCTACAAAAGCGACAGAGGTGATATACTTGGATTATTTGGGTGACTTGCTGGCGGCTCCGGAGAGGACCCGGCATTGTTCTAAAATAGAAAAATTCCACGGCAGACGTCGGTGGCAAAAAATTGCGCATTTCATTTATCACTCCTCGCACAATCTGCTCCACAAAGGTATGCTCGGCTGAAATCACAACGTGGAATCTCCACCTGGCTATGTTTATGCCTTCAAGATAGTCCTCGTTGCCCCACTTGTATTCCATGTCAATGTTCCAAAACTGAGCGATCCGAAATACCGGCGGGAGTTTTAAGACGGGCGGGTTATTTCGATATGGCGGCCGGTAAAAGAGTGGGTAAATGTAGTCTTCCCACACAACTTCACTTTGTGCCTGATTGGGCGGGTGAAGAAACAAGTGGGCTTCACAGGTCCATGGTCGTCGGATTTTCGTGGCGATTTCCACTGGCTTTAGCAATATCTGTTGCCAACCTGGTTCGTCCAAAGCAGTTTCATTTGGCGAAGGAACCTTTTCAAATGGGACAAAGAGATATCGTTCCCGGTCCCCATTGACTTCAACCACCTCGTCGTATCGGCTGAGAGCCACGGGCATGTAGACGAGAGGGGCGAAATCCGCTCCACCAAAGTTGAAAATGTGGATGAGGCAGGGGAATGGGAATAGGGACAAGTAGTCGTTCAAATTTGAAACCAGAGATGATGATGCGCTTTCCGGACGACGAAGTTCTTCCCGATAGGTAGAATATACTCGAAATTTGTCAGGTGAAGAATCGGAGGAGGAAAGTTGTGAAGACGCGGTTGCTAAGTTGATTAGTGCCACAACAGTCACAAGGATATACAACATGATGCTTGTCTTTTTCTAGAGCATTTTCAAAATTGTAGTTTTAATAACACGTCATGAAGACATGAATCCAAGCTTTTAATTACGAAATCCACCAGTTATGAATTATGAATATAATGCTGTTTGTTTAGTGGAGATCAGCCCGCGTCTTTGCACCGCTATTGCTGGAGTCGGGCGGGAAGAGGAGGAATACTGGGATTTTCCTAGATTCAATAATTTTCCAGTTATTTGAGCCATATTTAAAACTAGTCACGGGTTCAGAGGATTCTAGTGCTGATCCGTCAGAGACGCCAAGCAACTGCCAGACAGCTTTTTGACTGGGTTTTTAAAAACAGTTATGTCTAGGTGTTCACGCTTGGAATATTGATTTATAGCTGTTTTTTACCTTCGTAAACTCTGAAATCACACGTCAGCTTTTGTTGCTTCGTAGTAGTCTTCATGCCGGCCCTTTCCGTGAGGAGCATGGGTTCGTTGGGTTTATCCGACATGACAAATTTAATGCACTTAAGCGAGCTAGTTAATTACTTAGCTTGCTGCTTATGTGCGAGCTAGGTAGATTAGAATTTTAGAATCCAATTAATTTGAAAGCTTACACCAAGCAATGGGCGTTTTGGTGAATTTTGTTTTTCTTCACCCTGAGTGAACATTGTCCTCCATTTAAGTATTTTTTGAGTCGACGTCACTTATTTTCTCGTCTACTGAACGTCGTCTAAGAATTATATCGATCGAGGTTGGGCCTGCTTTGCCTGCAGGACCTCCGTAGAGCTAAAGCACTATTGCATATTGTATAAAAATGAGACAATATTATTTATGTTCATGTTAATGCTTCAAAATGCATTTAAAATTACTATTTGAAAAACAAATTTTTACAGATCCGGATTTTTCATAAACAATTAAATAAATGGAAATTCTAATCCTTTTTCCCTTGCCCAAACTAAAAATTCCAAAAAAAACCCTTCGAAATTGTGCATATAGGGTCAAATTTCCCATTACAGTCTCAGGTCACACAGTGGAACACTCTCGTAAAGGTGGTTGATTGGTTAGATGGACAAAGATTGAGAATGGAGGATGTACACAGGGTGCACTCTGATGATAATCGGATCCGTACATTGTACACCAAAAAATACAGTTTTAGGTGTGAAGGACAGCTGCTCTTCGGCAGCATGTTGCATGTGTGATGGGACTAATAATATACAAAGTCGGGATTTGTTGGAGACACTTTTCTTTGAGAAAAGCCAGAAATGGGTTTTACCCAACCAAATATTACATAGCTTTGAGGAAGCACTTACTTACAAAAATAGCATTAAGCCAAAAAAAAATTACGTGCTCATGAGCTCAAATATCATGAGCATTGCTCGTAGTAAATCCTGATAAAACTTGGAATTTTTGTGGATTTTTTTTAACTCGCTGCTGGTTGATCTTGGGATTTTTGTGTAGCAACATGATGAATAAAATTGTTATTTGATGCCTAATAGGATATATCAAAGATTGTGTCGGGTTTTTAGTGGTTAGAGTCAAAGGTAAAAGTAAAACGGTGCTCGTGTAAATGTTATTTTTATTCAAATTCGGAATGGCAAACAATGGTCAATGGAAGTAACTTGTAAAAAAACAGTGACACACCGAAGGAAAGTGGGATGACCAGGAATCAGGACGCAGGATCGCATGAAGCGGGAAATACCTCAATCATTGGTTTATAGCAAGGGTTAGTAAGAAATTGGTCGATAGCTGGGTTGGGGTCGTTGCTTGTGCAACTCGCCGGAATGGTGGAGTCGCTGGTTTTGCAGCACCAGCAGTCGTCATCACCGCCGCAGCGTCCGACGTATTCTTTCATGCAAAGCCGGCTACATAAGTCAATTGTGGTTCCTCCACCCGCACCCGGCCCATAGACATCGAAGTTGCACCGCTCCTATATAATTTTATATATATGAATATAATCAAGGTCGTTCGTCATTGTCACGGGTTATTTAATAATAGTACGAGTTTTGAAATTAAATGGTAACTTCAACAAACTTACATAAACTTTGTAACTTCCTCGTTCGGCCGAGTTGACGACGTCGGTCAGGCCACTTAAAGCCAAAGCCGCAAATAACAAGGTGCTGGAGAGTAGCATGATTGGGATTGAGATGGGCTGGAGTTACAGGACTGAACTGCTGATATGGGTCTGGCAGAGATGATGAACCAATTAGCTGGAAAGGTGGCAAGACTGGCTGGATACAAAGATAAAAGAAAAAATTATAGTGATTCCGTGATGATGAGTGAGTGCCTGTGTGGAGCTGGCAAACCGAATGATATCTATGTCTCCATTTCCACCCCATTTATACACCACGAGAGAATATGACCAGATGAGAATTGTGGCTTCAACTCCAAACAGCCAAGCTCCGCCGCCAACATTGTCCGCTCCACAAACCTCAGCCTCCTCACTCACCATTTCGCGAATGCACCATGATAAATCCCGTACATTAAGTTTAACCGATTTTTTAACAAAACGCTCGAAATAACTCGTCTAGAGAAGAACGACATCATGCGGCGGTGGCGGCGGCGACGGAGAAAAAGGAGAAGGTTCTACTCATAAAATCCGTATTACCAAATTCGAAGCTGAATGCTTGCACATGAGAAAAAGGTTTTAGCACAATTGTCATATATATATCCACTTTTGTAATCGTTAATGTTATCAAGGCGGGTGAGCTAAGCTGTGAGGCAAAATATTGGTTGGGATTCGTGTTATGAAAATAAATGTGGACTGTCGTTGGTCATGCTAACTGCGAGCACTTCAACTGGATCTGCTTAGGTACTTTTAAGGGTCGCCTGTAAGTAGCTGGTTGACATTTGTCAACATCATGATGAGCTCATCCATCTTTATTTCTTGCTGCTTGTACTTAAAGGATTATATTTTATTCTATTATGCAGGAAGGAACCCCATGGACTCCATAATCTTTTTTTGGAATGGTAGTACGTAATGGGATAAAAGGTTATTGGGCACAAAAGGACAATTTTGTTTTTTGTTGAAGGAAGGGATTCTTTCTGTGGAAAACAGAAATGAGTTGGCCAACCAAGTTAGTAGTACCTTTACTTGGATTTTACCGTAAAATGCAATGTTTTGGGGAAGAGACGTCTGAATGAAAGCTAAATCGACGAGCCTTATTCCCACAAATATTTTGGGAAGGGATTTTTCAAATGACGAACAAAAGTGAACAAGAGAACAAGAGGCGGCGGCTTAACCCATTGCCAAATTCCAAGCTGAACACTTTTTTTCCTAGAAAATGATGTTTCGGAGAAATTATGTAGACCAATTCGACCAATCTCTGCTTAGGTACTTTTAAGGGTTTATATAAGCAACTGGAGGATTGGTTCACAATTGTCGAGTCATCCCCGCCGTGTTTCTTGTATCTAATTTTTTCTAATACATATGCAGAAAGGAATCTTCTTGAACTCCACTATCCTTTATGGAATGGGAGTAATTGGACAAAAGCGAAATTTTGTTGAAAGGCCCGTTTTATGTGTAAAACAGACGACTTGGCCAGCCAAGTACCTACAATTAGTGGCCATTCAAACTACTAATTAATCTGCATGACAGAAAATATCATTTAGAACCCGTCATCATCCAATCTGCTCTCAATCATGCACTTCAATTGACGATGATACAACAGTGGCCAGTCTATAAAAACTGCAATCTGTGCGTCGCCTTCAGCTTCCCCCTTCCGTTTTAAGCGTGGTCACTCTGGGTAGCCACTTGGCCTAGGCGAGCATCATTTTAGAATTTCGAGTAATTATTACTTTGTTTCCCCATACAAATTTCAAATTTCCTCCCTTCTGCTTGTTTGTAAAAATTCCCTAAATAATATGCATTTTAATGTTTAATTAGTGAAAGAGTACATTGACAAGACCACCGTTAAATCTCATTTCTAATCAGAATGTTTACAATAGCCTTGGAAAATTATATGGTGATATCGGTTGTGACAAAATTGCGACAAATCAATACTTAGCATATATACTTTATCCAATTTATTACCTGGTGTGTTTTTTCTATTAAACATAACCTATGTGTGTGAATATTATTTTTTGCTCATGATGGCTGAGACAATGCAGCTATTTCACGTACACGACGGATGGTGTGGAGTTTCTGGCATCACAGTTTTTGCTTTTCTGAGTTAGTCACGTAAGTAATTTAATAGATTGCAAATTGAAAAACTTGGTAATATATTACTTGGTACATGGGGATGGGAATGCAGCAAAGAACGAGTTCTGGTACACTTTGACTTTGACACTGAGGATGAGCACATTCAAGTTGAAATATTATTTCTTGTGACACAAGTTGCATCAAAATTTAAACGAATAATGGTACTGCGTAGCTCAAGCTCGACTGGCAGCTAATGTAAGTATAACTTAATTTTTTAGCTTTTATAAAATTAGATTTGGTTAAATTAAGTGTTTATAACTCAACCTAATCACGTAGCTAACAGATAGTCCGCGTAAGTACCGAGATAGTCCCAGTCTGAATTGCCGTTGTGAAATACAATATGCAGATGGAGGATAGAACGGAACCTCTTGATCTACTTGTGTTGTTCTCGAACACGGGTGAAATGGCACCACACCTGTCTTTCAACTTCCCATTCATTAAGGAGGAGGCAGACACGATAAACGCGATATATCTTGGAACGGTCAAATACCTATGGTTGACCTTATAGGCGGAGTGAGTGGGGACGAAAACTGGGATTCTACCGTAGAGTAGCTACAGCAATATTCTATACAAACACCTCCTTCCTTATATAAGTTGTGTGTAATGCTCTAAAATGAATTTTGTGACCCGGAAAACAACCCAGTTTTCGTGAGAAAACTTGGCCAGGATTATTTCGCACGTTGATTTTGTAATGCTTGGTATTCTACCGATTGTTCAGGATGCCTAGTCACGGTTGTCGGTAACGACATTTCGGTTATGTCCTAATGACAAGGTATACCTAATAGTTTATATGTTACCCGATTTTTTGAAATGCAATACAGGTTTCTGCAGGATATGAAAATTCTGTATATTTTTGTAATAACAGGGCCCAACTTTTGACCATACCACTTTGACCTCTACCTTTAGTCCAAATGTGTTGAATCAAACTTCTTGCTGCCAATGGAATGATAGCTTATTTCAAGTAATGCATCTGGTTTCGCAAGAATTCACCAAAGTATCGGTGGAAGTAAATGCCAAGCAAATAGACAATAAATATAAATTTCTGCAGCATATTAACGAAAAGTGATTAGAACTATTTTCAACAAATTGTTTAAATACAGAAGCTACCACATTGGACATCCTTGAAAGCGTTGCCCAACTAAAGAAGAAAGGAAAGCTTCCAAAAACATTTGGAATATTGACGTCACTGACGATATTCACATATGAAGCATGTCATAAGCTGGACTATGCGAAGAATGGCTTGTGGATTTTGATAAATTCTGCTCAATATTTATTTATTTATTTATTTATTAACATACAAGAGGAACCCTCAAAATTGAGGCAAATTCTTCCTCAGGAACTTTACAATTTTACTGAATCATTTTAATTGTATCATTCATTGGATACCAGATGGTCAATACACGACAAATTACAGATATTTTCAGATTGTGGCTTCTCCTCAATTTGACTCTTGAGACAATATAGGTTAAGAGTTTATCTTTTCTTGCTTTATTTAATGTAATGTGCCTTATTTCGGATGGGATATTTAGCCATACAAGTTTAGATTGGTAGATGAAGGTGTTTTTGCTATACATAGCATGTGTTATTTCGGGACATATGTATTCATTACTTCTAGTATTTCTGGATAATGTATTTACATTTGATAACAGGTTTTTGTACTTATTTGGACATTCCTCATCCCATATTTTAAAACATAATTTTAAGCATTCAAATATGTATTTAAATTTGCAGTTAAGCCATTTTAGTTCAGTTAGGTCTTTCGTTACACTATCATATTTACCTTTCCTAACCACAAATCTAGCAACTCTGTTGTAAAGCCTATCAATTCTGTCCTGGTGTTTTTTATTTCCTCAAAACCACACTGCAGCTGCATAGTTTATAATAGGAAGAATACGTGCTAGTGCTATTTTCTCACGAGTTTCATGATTAACTAACACTTTCACATTACTAAACTTACTTATGGCGTACACAGTTTTCTTTGTAATGTTGTTAAACTGGTCATCCCAAGTTAAGTTGGCATCAATGTACAAACCTAGGATTTTTAATTTGTTTACTCTTCTCAGTGTATTATTCCCAATTTTCAGATTTATATCGACATTTTTTACTATATGTGGTTTTCCGCAGACCATGAATTCAGTCTTATCTACATTTAATTCTAATTTACTCATTTGTAACCAATTTGCAACCTTATTTAAATCATGATTTATTTGTTCAACCAGTAGTCCTATTTCCTGCGGCCTCCCCCTAAGCATCATCGTGTTGCCATCCGCAAACATAATGAATTTACAGAATTTTATAATTTTTGGTAAGTCATTTATCATTAGTAAAAACATAAGGCTTGAGATAGAGCTACCCTGTGGAACACCTAGTACAAGTTCAAGGATATCAGATGGGGCATTATCATAGTCAACAAATTGTTTTCTGCTTTGCAAAAGGGACATTAGTAGGTTTGGATTTATTTTATACCATCTGAGTTTTTCTCTAAGCACATTTTTGTCTACTTTGTCGTATGCTTAACGAAAATCAAGTGCAATTACAACACAAATCTCATTTCTTTCAATAGTTTTATGGATAAAGTCAGTTATGTTCATTAATGCATGTTGAGTTGAATGGCTTGGTCTGAATCCATATTGATTATCATCTAGTAAGTTGTTTGATATAATATAAGAATTTACTAAGCTGCTTAATAAGACATTTCTCAAATAGTTTTAGAATTACACATTGAATAGATATTGGTCTCATGTCGTTTGGTGATGATGGTGACTGTGTTTTTGGGATAGCCACTACTCTAGCACATTTTAGTTTTTCCGGTACAGTACAGCTTTTTATGAATAGGTTAAACATGTACTTCATTTGCATGACGAAAGATTTGGATTTCAATCATAAGTCAAGCATTTTAGGAGATAATCCCACTGTGTCAACTGTCACAGATGACCTTTTCACTGATGGGTACTTGCATCCTTCGTGATAGCTGCCTTGATAGCTTTTTTTTAGAGTCACGTAGTCTGATCTTGAGGACACGCTGGGGAACCTCTTAAATATATTATATGCATTGTTCCTCTCTTTCATCCTATTTTTGCTTATGCAGCTAATACGAATTTCTTTAAGTGTATATTTTTTGTGAATAATTGAAGCACAAGAGTCAAATAGTGATAAAATAGAAGACTTAACATATTGTTTTAAGTGACATTTATCACCTCAAAACTATACATATTATTACTCATGATCATATGCAAGGCAGATGATGATGTGTGTGTGTTAGTTATCCTTGTTGCATTGCAGCTTAATCCACGTAAGCACAAGACTGGTTCCATGCCCTAGTGCACATGTGAACAAGTGACTTAGTGAGCTAGCAACTCAGTGCCCTAGTGAATAGATGCAGATGCACCTACTCAGCCCAGTTCTCACAGGTCTCCTCATCCATACCACCATAATGCCTACGTGCATTATGCACCTATAAAACTTGCTTCCATACCATGGATGACATGCAGCTATCATCAGCGTGCAAATGCACAGTACCAGCCGGTTTAATTGACAATACCACCTTGTCAAAATGAACCCGGTTTTTCCTCATCAGGATCATTCCAGCTTTATCCACGCAGCCAGTTAGCAACAATGCCTATGGAAGTCCGGCATAATTAAATGCTTGTTCCAGCCTCCTCTTCCCATGGAATTTTCCATCATCTCACCGTTGCATCATCCCTTGTTGCCAGCCGGATTCAACCCCAATTATTAGCTCGCTGCGTACTATAGGCGAGCTTATGATTTACCCCTGGCCGTCTGTCCGTCTGTCCGTCTGTCCGTCTGTAACGCTTTTAAATTGCGCACTTAAAGTGATCTAGCACTTGTCGTTCGGCCGTAATGAGCAGGTGCATTTTAGTGGATTTAGCCCTTCGAGTTAGAACACATTAGACGTTTAAAAATGTGATTTTCTTGGATTTAGGCGTTCTACTGATTCTAGATTTTTAGAACACTTTTGACGTTTAAATTTTTGTCTATTCCGTAATTTGGGGCGTTCTACTCTGTATCTTGAAGGTGTTCTACTGTGCATATTAGGGGTGTTCTACTATGCATTTTGGGGGTGTTTTACTGTGTACTTTGAAGGTGTTCTGCTGTGCATATTGGGGGTGTTCTACTGTGTACATTGAGGGTTTTCTACTGTGTACTTTAGGGGTTTTCTACTACGTACTTTAGGGGTGTACTATGGTGTACTTAAAGGGTGTTCTATTGTGTACTTTGGGGGGCGTTCTACTGTGTACTTTGGGGGTGTCCTATTGTGTACTTAGGGGAAGTTCTACTGTGTATTTTTGGGGTGTTCTACTGTGTACTTCTGGGGTGTTCTACTGTGTACTTTGGAGGTGTTCTACTGTGTAATTTTGGGGCGACTTCGGGAGGGGGTGGACTTTTGGACTGTTTTACTGTGAACTTTGAATTGGAATCCCTGAGTTGTTTAGTTGCTATGGGGATTTTTGGTTGCTATGCGGATTTTTTGTTGCTATGGGGTTTTGTGATTGGTTGGTTGTTATTGATGTACATTCTCTGTACTTTATGCACTTCTTTATACATTACGGACTTACTTTGATGTACTTGTACTTTATGTACTTTCTCGTTGTACTTTTCTTTGTATTTTACGTACTTACTCGTTGTACTTTATGTACTTACTCGTTGTACTTTATGTACTTTTCTTTGTTGTTTATGTACTTTTTCTTTATATTCAGCGAGCTTTCTTATTGTACTTGACGTACTTTATTAACTCGCACTACATTATTTCCCCTTGCAAAATCACTAACCGCCTTGAAACTAAGAGTTTTTTCCAATGTACTATATAAAGGGAAGCGAGATTGTTGAAATCAGCACCACACGTAGATTGACACCCGGGACGTGTCCTACAGTTGAAAAAAAAAATGAAGTCCATCGTACTCCTCCTTTTTATTGTGAGCTCGTATTTTACAAAAACATTTAACCTGAGATCTGAATAATATAATATAATATAGTATAAAAATAATATTAAAAAGCTATATCCTCTTTCGGGTTTTTAGGTAGTGGTGGCGGCGGTTTCCATTGGCGTGGCGATTGCTGCAACCCCACAGTGCGAAGCGTGTGGTAAACTGTCCAATCCTAATGATCCGTGCTGCATCAACTGTCCAGACGTCTGTAGACCTGCAAGTAACAGTGACAGGGTAGGGAAGGCCATAAACAACTATCTGATGCCAGTTATTAATTATAAAGTCGGAGATGGTCTTACACCTCCCGGATGAAAACTACGTACCTACATTCCAGTAAAAGCGTCTGTACGGTACTCAAATTGATAAAAAAAATAAATTTTTATTGAATTATCCCGTGCGAGTGTAGAATCAATACAACAAAATATGTGCAAAGATAATGATTCTTTTTTTTTTAAATTCTAGGGTGCATTTGGATATGGCCCGTAGTTCAGGCATTATCAAAATCAAAACATTTTATCTCAAAG
>JAANSN010005679.1:0-11943 GCA_036850665.1 Dicranocentrus wangi
TTACAACGTTGGGCGTATGTTTTATTTTGTGGAAATTCCTCAGGTTTACTGGTATGCTTTAGTCACATAATCGGATTTTAATACATCTCCTCATATTTTCTTTCAATCATGGTTGCGCGATAGGCGATTATTACATAATATATTGAGTTTATATATTGGATCTGGATTTTGGATATCAATAATCGCCAATTATAAGTTCTCAGAGTAGTCACAATCACAATCAGTAAGCTTTCAATTGGCGTGGCATATTGGCCTTATTATATATTTACAAAACAACAGTTGAAGGAGTCGGAAGCGCCTTCCCCATCACGATTAAAGACAATAGTTAACTAAATTATGCATGCTCATGACATGGCATATGTTTTTTACACTAATTATTAAATCATAAAATCATACAGTTCTTTTAGTAACCTAAATATTTTTATCATAATTTGTATCATTATTAAATTTTACAGTTCATTTGAATATATAAACACTATTAATGTAACTCGCGTACGTTATAAATCTATATTTAGCGAGTCACCAATTTACTAATTACGGATTTGGAACAAAACCTTACGATTAGCATAGCATAAATAGCATAATAATGATCTATCGATTTTATGGTCCGGGTTGCAAGAAATGGTATCATGATACGACAATTACTAGGATCATTTAATGTTTCCAATCGAATTAGTCCTATAGATTATCATGAACAAGAGCTTTTGTTTGTGCTCCTGTTTGAATAGGTTTATTGCATACACTTGGTGGGGCATAATGTAATTATATCAATTACAAGAATGATGATGACTGTGATTATTTTTTTGATCAAACAGAAATGGGTGGTAGAGCTAGGCTCTTGGTGGCGGTGCACCTCTCAGCGCTCCTGTTCTCTGATCCTGATTGAGTTTTTAACTGGGTGCACTTGCACTTGAAACCATAAAATAATTCGGCATTGTGACGGTGCTCTGTAGGTACTTATAGTCTGGCTGACTTCGTCAAATAATGTGGTAGCACGGTGCAGGGGTGCAGAAAAGACAATAAGGACTCCTGTGTAGGTACAACAGACCTGCCAGTTACCGTACTGAAAACTTGCCATTTTGTGCATGGATGCGTGATGCACAAAATTTTTATTATTTGCGGCCTTTATGTTTGGATTCAGTCGAATTTTGTGGTATGCCAATAAACTGACAAAGTCTGTTGTTAACCTTCATAAAACAAATCTATATATTTTTGTAAACAAATACTGATGATTAGACTAGGTCAATTAGGTACACGTAATCTGAAGTCGCTACCGTCCTGCTGGGCATTATGCGAATTTCACCTTTACAGCTCACACACTTGAGACAATGATCTTCATCTTGATTAAACTATTCACATGACGGGTTATCAAAGCGTGTCATCATTACAAAAAGTTAAAGGACTGTGTGAAGCTTAGAAAAAGGAAGATTTTTTTAGTTGAGTAATTATTCATGAGTTGAGCTCTGTGTTGACGTGCTACAATATGATAGTCGTGTGTGAAACTGGTAATAAGGAATGGCCCACGAGGGCGTAAAAAAGTCATTTTTATGGTGAGGATCCAATATAACTAATGCAAGCTACGAGTCTCACTCGTCGGCAGAACGTTTTATAATTTATAGGTAATATAAGTAATAAAAACTTCGTTAAGGTTTATTATTTTGACCTCTCACCTGGAAATCAAATCATGGTTGCACACGATGTACATGATTTAGACACTAACCAAGATTTATGTATGTGTCATAAACTGAAATAAAGTAGTCACTGATGTCAGGTCAGGTTATGCTTATTGAAGGGCAATCAGCATGTTCAGTTGGATTTTCTGATAAGATTTTGGATTTTGCAACGTGCATTGTTAATTATTTGCTAATTAAAGATACTCACACTAACAATAACCGTTATATGTACAACATATGTTTCAAATGCTACTGACAATTCGTAATGACGATGACTTGATTAACTTATTAAGATTTCAGACTTAAAAAAATTAATGATACTCACACTCACAATAACCGTTATATGTACAACATATGTTTCAAATGCTACTGACAATTCGTAATGACGATGACTTGATTAACTTATTAAGATTTCAGACTTAAAAAAAAAAAAACCATACAATTTTAGCGCACTCAATCAATCATCACTGAAGCTAGCCTAGTCCTCCGCTTCAATTAAGTGTATCAAACAGGTTGTATCGAGTGTGTGAAAAAATTACGAGACATGAGATGCATCGCATCCGTTGTTTGTTACACTTTCCACTGTGTAATACCTACATTGCATCATGGTTCAGCAGGATTCATAATATAAGCTGTGCGTGCATAAGACAGAAATTCACACCCTGAGGCGAAATCAAATCAAAACTCAATCATATTTTTAAAGTTCTTCTTTGCAAAACAACTAAAAGCCTACTTCAAACTTTTAAAGGCGGACAGCATAACGACAACAACGGTTCATTAAAATGGGTCGGTAAATCAATGCGATGCTATGCAATTGTTTAAAATAGGAATTTTTAAACTTGGAACTCGTGAATTCAATACCTGTAAGTATTATAGCCTTCGATTTCAAGCAGAGTTAGATTGATTTGCATGCAAAATAAATGCGGCAACGGCAAAATCTGAAGCATCGCATAATTTTATTTTAACCCACTAATAATCAAAGGGATTGGAACAAGGGATGCTGAATGAAATTTGTGTCAACTGGTTCTTAACCCGTTAAAAAGCAATTTGAACCTCTCGAAAGAAAATTTTTAAAAAAAAAGTTGTGAAATCTCTGCGAATATATACAGACTGCACTGTAGTCACTACAGGAATAAAAATGTAATTTCCCCTATTCTTCTTACTATCTTTTTTCAGTTTTGACTCATTGACAATTTTATTGTACATACTTAGTAGCTGAATTAAGCCCAGGTATTGACGAGCGCAGCGTATTAAGTTGATGTCGACATGAGGTCAGTCAAGTAGAAAATTGGACAGGATAATTACTTGAGAATTTTATAGGATTATTCACATGAACATTTCAGTCAGCAATACGGTAGCCGTTGGTCAATAGTCAACAATTCAAAGCTTTTGAACTGCGTATTCAGTGTCAGTAAGTAAAATTACGATGTGGCACATTTTCACATTTCTACTTGCATGCACATATTCATGCATTCATTAACATTCATCTGAGAACATATACTAAGTATATGGCAGGCTGGCAGTCATATTAAGTCCGCTTTTGTTTGCACATTTGTTAATCATCTAAAATTGCTTAGGTAGTTAAATATGATGTGTGGCAATTGATAACTGATCAGTGATCAGGACAGAAATGTCTCTTGGTAAGACAATGACAGATAGATATCTGCTTATTTAGACTCTGAACTTGTCACTTTTTTATCATTCGGCCAGGTCACGACATTTATGGTAATTTCCAAAAATTACAAATTGACAGTATTGGTGATGTATTTATGGGGGCTATTTATTACCTATTATACGTACATTACTTGGGCATAAATGCCTTTGAGAATTTCAGGAAAGCAAGGTTTTGTCAGCGCACTTGAGCGCACGTGCCAAAAACTGACTTCAATAAACAATCAACAATTCTTTTATAAGAACAAGGAATCGACGATAAAGTGGTGACAAGTTAATTAGAAATGTGTTATTTACAACCTTGTCAAGTACACTATTTGATATTTTAGCGTGTGAGTCGTGTGCATTTTGGCTTTACCAAATTCAGGAAAACTTGGTAAGCTAAGTAGCTATTCCTGTTTTTGGAGAAAACACGGCAGATTTTGTCACTTAGGTATACATTTATTTCCAAAGAAGATGTTAGGTTAGGATCGCTCCTTTCGCAAGTCGCTGTCATGTCATGTCGTTTGTAATTGATTGTCATCATCGTTTCGCACAATCGAACAATGCAACAAATTACATTGTATTTACAAGCAATACCTATACCGAAGGCCTGACGTCTGACGGAGATACACTTTGACTTTTACCCCACGCGGAAAGATGGGTAAATGGGAGTAGGTACACGCTGAATGAAACGCTAAAGAGTGTGGTGCTATTTGTATCCCAAGATTTTTATCTACTCTCGTGTGTTTTGTTTACCACAACAATAGCCGAATAAGCCTGAATGCATATATGTTGTAAAATCCTGTTACGCATACTACCATGTCTCAATGATAAAAAGTCATTAATACGTAATATATTCACACTGGCGAAGTTCCGGCTAATTATTGTGATTAGTGGGATTCTGATTCTTCAATAATAAAAGACACATATGAAGTCGTAATATATATAGTGAAAGGGTTCGCTTATATATGTGTACTCAGAATGGAAATATTTTTTTAAAAAGTTTGCATGAATGAATGCATTGTTGCATGTTTACGAAATTAATTATTTTACGACTCTACTTGAGCAATACAGTAAGCAAGGCATGAAAAATTCATAAATTCTGGGAGAACTAGACAAGCGTGATAATTTTGGTCTGTGTTACTTTTATATCCATCTTGGTATATGACTATGATTGAATGTGCATAAAAATATGTATACCTAATACAAGTTTATACTAGGTTTACATTTCCTTTCGTTATCGTTAACTTATCTGTTTGATCTTTGTTTACGTTGTTGCATCACTCAAGACGCACAAGCCTTCAGGCCAAATGCTTTGGTCGAATTTATATATTCTGTAATTTGCAAACAATGACTAAAATAGGCACAACGACACGGCATACCGGAAATTGAGGTTTGTCAACAAGGAATAATAATAGTATGTACAAATAATCTCCGGAAATCTCCGGCTGGTTGGAAGATAAATGAAAATTAACAGTCTTCTAATCCAAGATGTACATCGCTTATGCCATTGTGGTATGTTGTTTTGTTGTGCTTTACGACATGCGTACTTCTTCCGGTTTGATTTAAATCTAAATACATTAATAACGCTTTGTACATATAATAAAATGTATGATTATGATTATAGTTTGCAATCGCCAATCGTAGATGACCTTACGTGGACAATGCATACTGTGCATTTCATGCAGCATGTCGATGTATGATGTGATGTAGATGTAGCAGATAATTCGGAGGATATTAGTATTTTGTTAATGTTGTGTTTGTTCAGTGGGCCATCAACAAAAGTACATCTACTGGAAATTACCATGTGGCATTGTATCTTCCTCGTGGACACTCGTACCAGTGTTGCCAGTGTATTATTAAGCGCTTGCTAAACTTACAATTAATATTACACCTATCGACTTACCAAGCGTTAAAAAATGCAAAGTTTTTACGATTTGATGCAATCATAATCATAACTATTATGAAAGACTATTATCAAGTTAGCCAAGTTTATTCTATCGTGTAATATGCACTTAAAATATTTTCCGTCCCCCGGCAATACAGGAAATACGCACGCGGTCTCGTGAAGAGTTTCAAGGAAAGTACCTGTAGAAAATAATATTTCGTTTAAATAGGTAACTCGTCGTCGTCCTATGTTGCAGTTAATGTAAAACGCTTCATGTGTTCATCACGCAATCGCACGAAGATGTAGTTAGCGATACTTAAAGTAAGTCGTGTTTGGCACTCATTCTCGGATGACAGTTATACAGACGTTTGATTTGATAATGATGATAATAGGTGCATGCAGTTTTGGAATTAATAATAAGTGCAAGGGGGTCATTATTTTGTTTATGTTTATTGTAAATTCGCTGCACCTTCCCATCTGGCAAAGTAACTGTGACAGGAAACTACAGAACCAAGTCATGCCTCGAAATTTTATCGACTAAATAAAATTATTCGGAAGGTCATCTTAACACAATGCGACATGCGTAGTGCGTTCAGCGAATATTTGTAGTATGTAGTATCCAACGTAAGAGTTCTTTCGGAATGGGTCTTTCGGGCCAAAATGGAGGCAGATTAGCCAAAACATTGGAGCGCGGTCCCTACGACATGATACTTTTCGTCCCCTCTCATTCATATATAATCAAAAGCATCAAAACCTAAAGACACCTGTATTGTCCCGCAGGAATGTACTTATATAATAGTAACGAGTGAATTGTGAGTCTTGACACAAATTTAGCACAAACACACAAGAAGACGGCTCCTTAAATTGAATGCTAAGCAAGTCATTTAGCGAACTCGATTTTCTTGAACATGATGGATAAAGATGAGTTGCCTTATGAATGTGCTCCAGTTGAAAGTTGCCAAAATATAGCGATAAGAAGACAATATAAGCATCACCTCACTTCACACGAACTACACCATAGTTCACTTAACTCTTCATTCATGATCATGACTAGGCAAATCATAACAGCTCCTCTTCACGCATAAAGTAATAAGGTACGAGCAGTGGCACTCACACTCGTCATTATGTCTGGCTAAAAGGCGCATCCATTTTTCGTGGTTGAATTCTCGTATTGTTTTTACAAAAAAGACCTTGACCTAAAGCGGAAAACAGAAGTATGATGACCAACCATGGCGTTCAAATGAAATTTAAAAATGCTCTTAGAATGTATGGGCAGAGGGGTGATGTAGACCACTACTACTACTGTCGTGTGAAATCATTGGACATTCTAAAGTGAATTGTGATGTGGTCGGGTGCATCAAAATGGCAACAGGCTCCTCTGTACTTGTACTACAAGTGATAGTACAATATTATACTCCCTTGCCGTCTGCAGTAATAAGTGTCATCGTTCACTCGTCATCACCTCTTTTCCTTTGTAGCTATCTAGCTAACTGGTTCTTTTCTAGATGAGATGTAGAGGACACGACAAGCAGCATCTTCACTTTTGTCACAATCACATCTAAGGGGAACGACATTCTGTGTTGAATGTATAAGTAATTGTGTAAGGTTGTGTATGTGTATTTTTTTAATTTAGAGTATTTGGTTGGACTCTTCTTCAATTATTCACGATAATTGTCACCTTATTAGGTTACTGTCCACTGGCAATGAATATCAGTCTGTAATACTGATACTCTGTACACTCACATTCCATACTATGCAGATATTATACTAAGGCGTACTGAATTGTTGTTATTATAAAGTATTCAAAATAAACACTGTTGCTAGATCAGCTTTGACGTTAGTTTTGTTTAGATAACGTAAATCTCAGATACATACAAAGGATTATTCGAATGACAAGTAAAATGCAAATAAATATGCATTCTGCGTTCTCTTTGCTAATTCATTTTGGATGACAGAACATTCTTCGAATGAGATTAGATGCTGTACATGGTGCTGACTAGTGAATGAAGATAAGAAGGGGTATATTTTAAAATCAGATATATTTATTTGATTTCATTGTCAAGCAGCATCTCGTACATGGACCGCATAATGTAGTATTTAATGTTAAATCATCATCACATCATTTTTTATCATTAATTGAAGTTTTCGTAGCTCACCCATACGCATTTACATTGCATCTGCAAATTGCATGCTGTGCAGTATGAGTGAAAATGACAGAAAGAGCATGCATCTAATATTCAAAACAGACATACACGCTACACGAGACACCTATAAACTTCTTTATGTACAACTTTTTTTGGGGGAGGGTTGGGCATATAAATAGTTGCAAACAGTAATGAAAACAGCAAGATTGATTCTGTATTTGCAGTAGCTAAAAATGAGGTTCGCAGTGGAAACAAGAATTGTAGAAAAATGACTTTTTCATTATCTGCCGGCTTAGTTTACAATTCAATGTGTATACAGGTATATAAATAAACAGAAAGCAAAGGACAACGATACACTTTTTGGTAAAGGTCGCGTTGATAAAAGACACCTCTTTCATTTTATCAGTCATTTAAGAAAAGGTCATCATATCTTATGTAATGGACGTCACACAATACAAAATGAAGCTGACACACACCTGCATACGAGCGTGCTACAGTTACATTCGCATTAGTCCATTAATAGCTGTTATACATTTTTTAGTCCTCCAAATTTATCTTTCACTTGAAGTCTGACCGAATCCACTCATCAAGTACAATATAAAATAAATACATGGGGTTGTAAAAAAAATAAGTGCCAAGAAAAAGCCGACGGTAATTGAACATACATGGGAAACTATGACTTTGAGATATATGTATATGACAGGCGTGTGTAGGTATAAAATATTTGCATTATATGCCTAACCAGTGCCGTTCTAGCGTTTCGTTTGTAGCAACTAATGAAATAAAATAAAGAGCAAGTTATAAAAATCCGTCCGGTGGTACATTGACATTTGAGAATTCCAATGCATTTTTTCAATTTATGATGAGCTTGTCTCTTTAATTTTACAATTTCACTATTAACTTGTGCCTACGCTTTTAGAAGAGGAATTGGAAACGAGCGCAGCGACAACATTTATTGACGAGTCGTCGTTGTCATTAAGATTCATTGTGCAAAAATGTGGAATTGATTTGATCTTGCGGGTGGTCGTGGTCTAGTCATGGGGATGTCGTTATCAATTCAAAATGCTAATATCGTGCATTTCGCCCCAGTCACAAATTGATTTTGGTGAGCATGAAGCAAGACGATCTTGAAATTGAATTCGATTGCAAACAACTCAACAAATAACTATTTTTGTGCGGTTATGGCTATAAGACTGATGATCTTGTCGACGCACGCTGATCCAATTCCAATGGAACAGTGACATTTATAGCGTGTAAAACTGAAGGCTGACAAAGTGGTAAGTGTGAAATTGTTTAAGTGAAAAAGTAAACAAAAAGGATAAAACGCAAATAACAATAAAAAATTACAGTAAAGAAATCATGGTTAACTTTTAATCTAATAGAAATTGCGCTGGTGGTACCTGAGCATGTCTCTACCAGCTAATGTACCAGCGCATTATGGCAATTATAATACCTGCATGTATCACAAAAGCCTAAGCTACAGGTTCATGCATGGACTAAGGCTTCGCCTGATACACATTTCACACGACTAATCAGCATAATAACGGTATCGTCATTATAATCATCTCGAACCTTCTTGCTGAATAACATGCAGAACATTTTTGAAAGACATTTATTGCGCATATTTGAAATTATGCAATTCCGACATAGTCACGTAAATATAAACTATAGGCATTTTGAACAATATAATAATTCATTGGGTGCTTTTATGTAGATGGATGGTCCCAAGGATGTTTATATTTGAAATATACTCACATTTTTGTACCTACAAGCATATTTTTGTGTAGCAGTGCGTGATATCATGTTATCAATTAATATATTTTTTTAAAGCTAACGCAACAATTATCTACATACCACACTGCGTACTTTTGCTTTCAATGGCACGGGAATAAAGGGCACGTTGCATAGCTTTTCGCTTGCTTCTTGTATCAATGGAAAAAATGTACGTACACGAAACGAACGACGACATAATAAATGTCAAAGCGAAGAAGAAGATCAATGTCTCAATTACTTAATTCATATAAATGTCTGGTTCGGTGATGATGATGACACCTAAAAATATTTTTTCCCATAAAGTCGCAGAGAGCAGACTCTCCCACGCCCAGTTCGATGACTGGGGATTTTAGGCAACGTTTGCAAACTATGTTTTGCAGGCAGGTGATGCAAGAGAAGATAATCAACCTTCATAAAATGTGCATGTGCAGTAAGCCATTATCATCAAATCAACCTTTAAGATTGATATCGTTTGTGATGTGATGTGGTGATGATAAAATAGCCTTGCTTCAAAGTGCAACTAAGGGCTCCCTAAAGAAGTTACATGAAAAGTTGTAGAGTACGTGGAATTTTTGACGATTTACTACGGGCAGATGTGTACGATGTCGTGTCATAATTTGAAGTTGATTATCGGGGAAGCTTTATGTCCTTTATACATCACAAATGAACTTTTGATTACTATTACAATTTCTCCTCGATTGCCTATGGAAATTTGCGTAAATCAGTGGGGTGGAAGACGTGACGATTGTCGATGGTGCACAAGTCACACCATCATTGTTGCAAATGCGTGACATGTGAGACCTGAAAACTATAATGGTCCAATGGCACTTTTAACAATGTATATGCATATGGTGAGATAGTTCATCTATACGAAGTGTCCAAACGTATTTATTAATTTAATGAATTGATCCTTAACGTTTACGTATAAATATTACAGTAATTTCGTGGCTAAGGTCGTGCTAATTAGATTTGCAAAAGATATAGGTACTTTATCTGAATAATTAGTACCTAAAATTCTTAAATTGTAGAGGATAATCTAGTCTCGCACTGCTAGCTATGGTGTGCCACCACAGACTTCTAAATTAAATGCATGTTTTATCGTTTATCACCAATCAAGATTACGGAGTCCTAGAGTTATTGCTGTCTAAAAGATTCATAAACACAGTTGGCAATTTTTATAAAAATGTATGCTATACGACCTTCCGCTGCGTTGGTGAAGGTAAAGTTAGTGAAGTGGCCATATGGTTTAGTGGATTTAGTTTTTGTCGATAATTTTGCTGTTTGCTGATTTCTTTTTGAATTACGTAAGCTTGATAATATTTTTGCATATATTATTGTCATAATCATATACATATGTAGAGCCGATGACAGTAAACAACGGCTTTGAGTGGTATTATTTTCAAATATATATTTGTTCCATTTTGTCCGCGTTAGAAAGTAATTGCTCCTTCCTTCCATGATGACGCTGATTTGGAGGAACGAGTAGAAAGCTATATGCTATATGTTTAGGGGATCGGTTCGTCAAGGTGTTAGGTTATAGGAATTTACACTTTGTGTGCCCGCCCAAGCTTCTCTGGGTTGCATGCTCCTCACGAAAATACAATTTACTCATTTATCCATCCATATTATGTAAATGATACCACCAGTGAACTAGAAAACCTAATCAGAATTCGTAATTAAAAGCTTGAAAACGCGTGCGTAATCATTGGTTTCTGTCAGAATTTTAATTTTGATACCTTAAAATTTCAATAAGCGAAATAGGATTTTCGTCAAGTAGAGGACTTACTAGTACAACGTAACTGTCGTACGTGTCAGAGAGCTGCAAAAAACCTTCAATGATGATTTTTACTCTTGAAGTAAACACGATGTAAATCTTATACGAAACAGAGACCGTGATAGATAAATTGTGTATCTAAACAGCAAGAGAGATGTGTACCGGTAAGAGTAGTGGGTGGTACAAAGATGAATGGAATTCCGGTAACGATCTGGAAATCCTTCCAGAATAATTGGTAGAACCTTGCGAATATTTCATATTTTCTGTAATGATATACGGAAAGGATTTACTCGTAAATGGTGGACACGTTACTGGCATAACTCCAAAAATTAGGCATTTAGTTAGTTTCAACTACCTATTACTTTGTCTGTGCATTATCATGTACCCGTGCACACACTTTGGAGAATTGAAAAGAAAAGGAACTGAGAAAAGGGAGCAGCGGAAAAGTTTTGATTGGCTAGCAGTGATGATGTCGTATATGACTGACTACTGAGAGTGAATGTAGGTTAGGTTGTAGGTTGATATATAGGTAGTTCACAAGCGGATTTTTACATGTTCCAGAGAGAGGAGAGTTGTTACACAGCTTCTTGTAGGTGGGCGTAAGTATTTGATTAACAATTTTCCTGTGCCGTAATTTATTAGCAACTTGCCAAAGCTTTAAGAAAATATTTGAAATGATTCTTGTTATTGCACTGCAAGTCAGTACATTATCAGAGGATGATTCATATATATTTTAAGTAGTATATTTAGATAAAAGTTGGCAGTTGGATTGAATCCAGTGTGATATGATATGGAATGACATATGACATCAATATCCATTTTGGGGATTGACAAAAATTTTCAAATAAATCATTGGGCTAATATTTAAACTTAGTAATGCGCGTTTATATCACACATTCTAAACGCAATTAAATGAGACAGGATCCGGTGTAAAATAACATTTACATGAAGTCAAGCACAAGATAACATATGTAAACGACAAAGTACGCACTTATGGTGGATTTGTAACAATGTAAAATCTTTTGTGTGCTTAGGGAG
>JAANSN010005680.1:0-11940 GCA_036850665.1 Dicranocentrus wangi
TTGGAGAGAACCCCGCCATGGTCATTAATTAAAGACGCTGAGATTGGCGTCTTGTATTTCGTTTATAGTGACGTCATGTATATTGCGTCTATAGTGGCGTCTTGTATCTTGCGTCTATCGTAACGTCTTGTATGGCGTCTATAATGACGTCTTCTCAATCGTCTGTAATGGCGTCTCTAACGGCGTATATATATACTTCTTGTATGCCATTCGGCTTCGTTATTTCCATCATGTTTTAACATGACTAGTTATCAAGGCATATAATATTATAATCATATACACTTAATTACATGCAAAGCATATTTTTTTACTTGATTTCCTAGTTCATAAATATAACACTCAAATACATGAGGCATATCGGGATAGCGAATTCAACATATTGCCTGGTCAAAGAGTCAATCAAAATTATAAAAGAGTTTTTTTTCCACAATTTTTTTTTGCATTTTGCAAAGGAAGCTTTCTGTCTGACATTGGTAACATTTAAATGGCTTCTCTCGTGTTTGGGTGCGCATGTGGGTGTTCAGGTGGGAGGGCTCGACTGGGTGAATCCCTTGTTACATATATGTTACAGGGCTAGGTTGCTCCAGGGTGTGAACCAGAGTGTAGTTCGGGCGGGTATTTTAAACCCGAACCCGACCCGGAAAAAAAATCGGGAAAACCCGAACCCAAACCCTACTAATTTCGGGCCTCCATTAAGCCCGAAAATTACCCGAAAATGGCTATGAAGTCGAATTTCCTTTCCTTATCTCGAAAATGCATATGAGGAACTTTTGAGGAACTGATAATTGATTTTTAAAGAAAAGGTATTATCAATTATGTAAAATCCCTTATCGCAAAATTAGAGATAAGAGGTGACTGGTTATGGTTAGGATAGATAGATCTTATCTCTAACCACTATTTTAATTGCATTTTCGGGCTTTTGTTGGGCCACAGAAAAACCCGTACCCGAATTCAGAATGCCCGAACCCTACCCAAACCCGATGGGTTCGGGTCGGGCTCGGGCCGGGTTTTCCCAGGCCCGCGCTACACTCGGCAGTGTGAACCCGGAAATGAGACTGAAGATGTGCTGATTGCGTAAATCCTATTTTGACTTGGAATTTTGTATGGCTTCAAGCCGGTATGAATACGGTGATGCACTGCTAAGTGACCACTCATACTAAATCGCTTTCCACAAACATTGCACTGGAACGTTTCCGGGTAAGTAGTGTTGATGCGGCGGTGGTGCAGTGCCAAGTTTCCGGCTTGTGGAAACCTCTTTCCACAAATACTTAGGACAGGGAGGGCTTCTCCCCAGTGTGAGACCGGATGTGATTAGTCAGGGCTGTCGAATGTCGGAAGGAATTTCCGCAAACTGGACACTTGCATGCATGGTCCACCAAGGTTTGATTTAAGAGTGAGGAAAAAGGAATTCCGGTACTCCATTCTAGAGGCTTCTCCAATCCAATGCTCAATGAACTAGCATGTAACCGTTCACAGTGGATAACACATCTGCATAATATCCGAGTAATGGACTTTGGGAAGGACACACGCACATACACACAGGGTTTATTCTTTTACGCAAGTGCTTGGCCAGTACTTAGTACTGGCATGAAGGCCTAGTTCTTTATAAGAGTATATTTTGCGACAGGCAAACACACAGAGGGTATTCGTTCAGTCAATTGTTTGAAGTTTGCAGTCTCATGCAGTGAGTTAAGTCATGTTCAGCAAAATCTACACGTACACACTCACTCACTATATAACGAATACAAAATGTTTTCGAGAGGAAAGAGAAAAATGAGAATAACACCAAAATCTGTACAGAGATAACAACTTCGATAACACCCAACTTTTATCATGGTTAAATAATAAAGCCATCCTTCAGGAGCCATCTCATTTATCTGGCTAATATATTTTACTGTGATGTAACAAACAAGTGCGAATAACTATGGATATTTATACTAGGCAAATAATCCGCTTACAAGTCACTTTTTGCAGCACCGATTGACAGGAAAATGAAGTCATGAATCACTTGTGATGCAGGTGGTGATTCATAAACACTTGATTTTATTTGTTGGGGAAGATACTTACTTTAAATTGTGTAACGAACGCCAAAGTTACTACTAAAAGAGTTTTACTTCACTGGTTAAAATATATTTTGTGTATTAGTGGCCGCGAGAGAGGGCGTTAAAAATTGCTTTTAAATAGTACTGCCAAAGTAGGCAAAATTGTCAAATGGAGGGGAAAGAACACGAAAAAATTTTTTCCAACTTGGACAAACTGGTTGGGTTGACGGAATGTAATGCGGCGCTTTTGGCGATTCTTCTGTCGACGAAGATACTCGGCCCGTCAGATGTTGATCATTTAGTAAGTTATATTCTCATAATATCAAAAAAAGACTTTTAAAGTAATATAACTAGTTTTCCATTTTCCCCCCTTTAGCTGTCCATTCCTCGAATGGTGCAGAGGACATACGCGTTTTATCGAATAATTATAACACGGGTTGGTGCGTATCAGCAACTCCTACAAGCTCTGCAACAAACAGGGCAAACGGAAGCTTTCAAAATATTAAAGCAGGAAACATCAAGTGGATTCCACAGCTCTTTATCTGAAGCAACTAAAAAGGAGTTGGTGGAACAAACATTTCAAAAGTCTTTGAAAAGTTTAGAAAATACAGAGTGCATATCATTTGATGTCCGAGACCCATGTACAATATTCACAGGAAGGCAAGAAGAATTAGAAAATCTTCACCAAATGTTGACACAAAGTGAACCCAGCTCGACGTTAAAATCCAATATTGTATGTGTTAGTGGATTAGGCGGCATTGGCAAAACCCAATTAGCATGTAAATACATACAGCTCCGTGGTTCCCATTTTAATTATAACGTAATCTGGATAAATGCTGAAAGTAGTGAAAGTCTGAGTCTCTCCTTTCGTAGACTAGCAGCAGACGTGTTAGGCATCTCCACAAAAAATGCTGACGGTAAAGACAAGTGCATAAAACCTATCGTGCATGAGTGTTATCAGTACTTTTCATCCTCGAAATGTTTGTTTGTGTTTGACAATGTTGAAAACGGTGATAATCTTCACCCATATTTGCCTCTTAACAGACAACAAACTAAGGTTCTGATAACATCCCGGTTACGTGATTGGGGTCCAGCGGTGCAGGCTGTTCATCTGGAGGCACTTAAGGAGGCAGAGGCAATTGCATTTGTTATGAAGGGTTTGAACATTAGTGACGAAGGCAAAATTTTGGAAATTAAATTGTTGGCTCAAAGATTGCAATGTTTCCCACTTGCTATGCAACAGGCAATCTCTTACATTTTGAATGAAAATGTTCTAGGCGATTATACCATAGCAGAATATCTTGAAGAGTTTAAGCAACGGAGTTTGAAATTGCTGGATAGCAGTGTTCCAACAAATTTTCGTCTTGACTATAATAAAACCACATTTAGGACTTGGGAGGTAACGGTTGATAAAATCTCAAGCTTTGCTGATTATGGCACCCTCGCAGTTGACATATTGGAGACTATGGCATATTTTGAATCGAGTAGGATTCCTTGTGAGACCTTAATGCATATAGAAACTTGTGCGGGTGGTAGGTCCGAAGAAAAGGTAAAAGCGGCCGTCCGCCTATTAGTAAAATACAGCATGATTGACTTGGATAGGAGCAAGTCTTGGCTTTGCGTTCACCCACTTGTGCAGAAGGTTATGCGATCACGCATACAAAATAATGGTAACCTTTTAAAAGTTCTGCGCCAGGCCCTATCTATATTTTGCATACATTTAAATGCAACCAACATTGTCCATGCCATCTCAGTGTGGAAATATACCGAGAAAATTCCGGAGCTAGTTAAAGATTTTTCTATTCTTCCTTCTAAAATTATGAAAGTGCTAAATAATGAGCTTAGAATGAAGGAAGCACTAAGATTTGGCACGGACTCGCTGCGTGAGTTTGAGAAGGCGCTGGGAAAAAACCATTTGAGTGTTTTAGAGTTTGAAGAAGCTCTCTCACAATCCTATCTGCTTTGCGAGAAGTTCAATAGATCATTTTTTCATTTTTCGCGGATGTATGGTAGAAAGGTTGCAATGTATGGAGAAAGGTCTGAAACTGCTCTACGAACTCAAGTTCATGTAGGAACATCTCTTTATTTTAGCCAGGACCCTATTCGAGGTTTCGAAATGTATCTCTCAGCATGCAGCGAACTGGAAAAAATAGTGGGAATATCTGACGCGTGGCTGTTGAAGGCGTATAACGCAATGGTGGAAATTGGATGCAATGAGGGACAGTTTGAATTGGCAACTGGCATACTCGAGCGTGTCTTAGCTGCTCAAATGGAATTGCAAGGCAGTAACCACATTGATGTTAAGTTGACTAGAATGGGGCTAGGGGTCATAAAAGCAAATGAGGGCTACGTTGAAGGCGTAAACATTTTGAGGGAGCTCTACTCAGAGTTGGATTTTAGTCAGGATGTCTCGGTAGACGTAAGAGCGTATATTATAGAAGTTTCACTCAATTTTGCAACCCAACTCATCAACTATGACTTTTTCTCTGAAGGACACCAGGTGTCTCAGAACCTATACGAATTTTGTCGACGTTGGTGGGAGGAATCACACACAGCGACACTTGCCAGTCGCAAATTGATCGCGACTGCTTTGCTCGGACTTTCCAAACCTCATGAAGCATATCAAATTTTTAAAAACATTTACCCACATTTCTTGCATGAGTTTGGAGAAAATCACATATTAACTTTAGAGTTATTAGGTACGATGGCACTATCATTTTTGCAAAAGAGAAACCACCCAAAAGCCTTGTCGTTATTTAACAAGGTTTTCCAGCATTTTGGCGACAAATCAGAGAGCTATCATATGCAGCATTTAAAGCTTCAGTTAAATTACGGGATAACGTTGGAAGCATCGGGATGCCAGGATCAAGCCGAGAAAGTCTTTGGTGAGTTTAAACAGTCATGGGGCAGAAGATTTGGAGACAAGCATCCCATTTATAACAAATGTGTTAAGGCTATTACCCGAGTGCAAGCGGATATTAAAACGAACTGGTTACGGCAAAAGGTGTTCGATTTGCTAAATTCAACAAAATGTTCGCCTTCACTAATTACAAGGCTCACTGATGTAAAGTTTCTAAATGACGCAGACATCGAAAAGTTGGTGAGTTGTTATTTAGAATTCCGCGTTTTCAGACATGAATTGGATGATTTTTGTGTATATACCTTGACGGAATATTGTATTGTAATCAAACTCTGGTCCGCGTATCTGTAGAACTGGGACGCCATGTACTCCAACAAACTTCAATTAGGATTAATTTTCAAGGTCTAATCTTCATGCACTTTTTGATAGCTTATCTAAAAATGTAGAGACATAAAATATCATAAACACGTAAACGCTGATGAATGTTTTTTGCTCTTATCGTGTATTCCACACACAATTGAGTCGGCGTATATAACTTACACACTATCAGAATTTAGGTTGTACTAAATTATAGGTAAGCACATGACATGATAGCAACTTATCCGAACAAGATATATCCACAGCCAAAATTATCCGATTCGTTTCTCAAACATCTTTTTTTATTTGATTTGAAATAAGATATCTATCAAAATTTGTAAATTGCTAATGTTCCAGACTGCGACAGGAATCACCGAGCAAGAGAAGACGCTGGAACTATATGAAATATTGAATACCAGACTTTCCTTATATGACTTGTTGGTAAAAGCACTATTTTCAGAAAGGCAAACCAAAGCATACGGAATCCTACAGCAAGCTACAAACAAATTTATCCATCACACTTCCAAGATATTATTTAGGAACCCTTTGAAATACATCGTGGAATTTCTTGCTCAAAACGACCAAGACATTATGATTATCTACACTCCGGACCCAGAAATATCGTTGAAGCGAATACATGATACCATGCAGGACAAGGTCATTATCCATGACAAGAGATCCGGACCAGTCACTGGAGCCTTAATGTCTTCGTCAGACGCCATGGGGCTTGTAATCAGTACACAGAAGCTTGGTGCTACGTTATTCAAGATCCTTGGAACAACCAAGAAAGTTGTGCTCCTCACCGAATTACAAAATTCTAAAATTGTCAAAATAGCCCAAAGTTTTAAGTTGGAATACATCCTTGCTGAAGATAAAATTAGCTGGCAAGACTTACACAAAAACGCCCAAGACCACATTCTCAATCAACCCATAATCATTCAAGCTGAAGTACATCATGTAAATAACCTCACGCCGTTGGTCTTTGCTGTTGCTGAAATTCAAGGAACATTGTTATTTGACCTTCTAAATGGAAAGTGTCCAGAACTTGTTAACAGCAGTGTACCGGGGATACCTAGTTTGTGCTGGCCTCGTGACCTCCTGGTAGCTCGAAAAGTGTCCCCTGATATATTCAAAAATAAAGACAAGGACATCGTTGCAATAAAGGGAATCGATTTCAACGAACTAGCCAAGCTGGCATCTGATCAACTTGTGCAGAAATCTTCAAAATATTTAAAACATCCGAGATCCCGGTTTATCCAGCTTGAGTCAGACAAGCATTTCGACACATTTTTGGATTTCAACATTTGTCCAGTGCACTTGCTATCCCACCAAAATGGCATCTTTACTTGGCTTCGGAGCTTTGGATCTGTTGAAGTCATTTCTAGGTACATACTACACAAAGAGGCAGAAGTCATGGATGAAGATGAGTTTGTCAACGAAATCATCTTGTCTCAAAACTCACAATCAGTTTGCATAGCGGATTCACAAGGTATGGGAAAGTCGATCCTATTAGCAAAAATTGGAAATGCGATCATGCAGAAACGTCCCGAATCCTTAGTCCTGCACGTGGTGCTACGGGAACTCATTCCAGACCTAGTATACGTAAATCTAGATTCCGTTTGCGATCTGATCGCCAGTTTCTCCTCTGATTACGAGCTGGGAAAGAAATATGTTCTAACAGCACTCAAGACCAAACACATCAGGTGCTATGTTTTGCTTGACGGGCATGGCGAAACTCCAACAGCACATGAAGATCGAGTCATCAAACTGATACAATGCTTACACGGGCTGAGTGACGAGGACACTAAACTGATAATAACCACGAGGCCACACAATGAAGCCAAAATTAATGGGTTACTGGACAATCCTGTTATTATCAGGACCGCTCCGGTTAGCCATCAGGGTCAAGTGGACGTGCTCGTCAGGTTTTGGTATGACCACGGCGCTTTGAAGAACAATCAAAACCAATTACTTGAGTTTGCTGAAGCGTGTATTAGTCATTTGAAAAATGAAATGACTGATTTCGAAACAGGTCTCGCTGGACCACAATTTCTGTGCCAACTAATCGCGAGAGCATACTGTTATGAAGCTGTAAAGTATTCCGAATTGGAACCAGTTCCGGGAATGGAACAAAGACCGCCGGTGAATACAGCCGCGTCCATTTTGGAACTGTATGAATTATATGTGAAGTTCAGCTTTCGCACCTTGCAGCAAATGTTTGCAAAATCTAAACGAAGTGGACTATTGTTTAATTTGTTTGGAAAAGGTGAAAGTGAAAGTTTCCTCTGGGAAAATATTAACCGAGCTCACATGTACTACGCAATTCAAGAAATATATCCTGAAATGAGCAACCGTTTCCAAGGTAAACTGTTTCAGAAAATGTCCCCTCGACTAAAATCCTTTCTTAAAATGGTGTACACAATTGATGTGACTAAAGCTGACAATAAATTCAGATTCGTTCACAAAAGCGTGGCGCAATATATTGTGGCCACGTTCATTATTGAGTGCATGGGGTTTTCAAAAGCCAAGTTTCGAAAATCTTACATCAACTTTCTTTTTGGCACAATTTTGGAAACTATTAATGTTGAGTACAAAATCATGAAATTACCCAATCCTACCTACGAGAATCACTACCACTGGCTCCAGTCACCTACCTTTCTCCAGTCAAATCGCAGCGTCTGCTACTTTCTTAATGGTCTTCTTCAATCAAAATCTGGACTTGTCGAGGGTCACCTTCAAATGGATAACTGGCTCATTGGTCTGCCTCCAAATATAAATAAACCTCTTTTCGCCTCCGTCCTCTACGAGTTTAGAGGAATAGTTTCGTTTCTGATGTGCATGCTTCGAAAGGTTCCAACGGAAGTAAAACAGCAAGTACACTGGGCTGAATTGCTTGTGCTCGCTTCAAATTGCTCTACCGTGAAATGCATGACTGACCTCTGTGAAAGTTTGAAGTACTTTAAATGGCTACTTCCGAATGATTTATATGGAGCCGCCCAAAACAAATACGAACCATTTACATTGACACCTCTTCATGTGGCCGCCAAAAGAGGAGATGTGAACCTAGTCCGGTTCCTTCTGACGGAAGGAGGTTTCCACTATAGACTCAATGAAGAGAATGAAGATGGGCACTACT
This sequence comes from Dicranocentrus wangi, assembly GCA_036850665.1. Taxonomy (NCBI): domain Eukaryota; kingdom Metazoa; phylum Arthropoda; class Collembola; order Entomobryomorpha; family Entomobryidae; genus Dicranocentrus; species Dicranocentrus wangi. The sequence continues at coordinate 8,396 of JAANSN010005680.1, forward strand.
TTTTCCATGCGTGCATATTTGAAAGTTTAGGCGATCCCCCAGAAATAATCAACAATAAGAAAATTGTAATAAACTTGCTCCGCGAGTACACAGAGAAGAGTCATCGTCTTGAGTTGAACCGGAAGCTTGCGGAAAGGGGACTTGCTGAAACTGAGCGCAATGTACATCAGGAATTGATAAGCTTTCTAGCCAACGACAGCCCTGGAAAACCGTGTGAGGAAGCAAGGAGGGCGAGCTCAACGTCCAAAAATGAATCCCGTGAACTGAACTCCAGTCAGCAGCCAACACTGACAAAATGCAATCCCAATTTTGACACAACCGAACGTGAGTTACTGGAAGGAAATACAGCCACAAAAGGATCAAGATTGACGTCAATCATGACTAATCCGCTAGCTACGGGTGCACTGACAAATGCTGAAGATGCTGGTCAAATTGAATCTTCCTTATCCCACGATACTTTAAAGTCCTTGATTGTAGGAAGTGCTGGTAAGTCGAATATACATAATAAGTATATAAAATGCTCGAATTGTTAATTACCGCACGTCGTGAAATATACTACATAAACATAATATTCTTATTTTTACCTGATTTTAGAATGCCCTCTGAATCAAGTGCGTGACGTGTTGACGACGCGACTAACTGTTGGTACCTTGAGCAAGAACCTTGTGGATGTTGCTATAAAGTTGGGAATCCCTGAAGATACTAGACGCATAATTCAAACGCAACTATCTCAAACCGGAAGCTACCATATGGCATGTCACGACATTCTTCAAGCATGGACAAGTCAGAAAGGGACAAGAGCTACACTTGAGGTACTTGGAGAGGCCCTTACCAAGTCTAATGAGAATGCTGCTTATGGTAATAAAAAATAATAAACCAATTTCAAAATTGGTGCATTCTTTTATTTTATAAATGACAATAAATAGTATTGATTTAATTTTTATATAGAGGATTTGTTGAACAACTTCTCGAATGTCATGTTATAAATATATGAAGCTACTTACTACTGCTCATGGTATGGTTCTCCACTGCAAGTTCATGGACTCAGCTTTTCATACACTATAATTCCAACTTTGTACTCGACTGTGTTCCAAATAAATGTATTAAAATAAAATTGATTGATATATGATGCTAAGCACAACTTGAAATCCCATTGTTTGAAATAAAAAAAGTAGTTTTTTTTTTAGCTTTTCTGAGTTTTACAAATGTATTTACGCATCCAAAAATAGATTAAGACTTAAATCGGAAACTAGGCATTTGAAATTCCAGTATGTGCACTTTCCAGATAAACGGATGAGCTAGTGGAAAGCATTACAATTACATGAAAAGTATATTTCTTTGAACTTGATTTCCTAGTTCATAAAAAATACTCAAAAAATGTATAACGAAAATGGCAAATGTGAATTCAACATATTGCGTAGATAAAGTAATAAAAATGAGTATTTTTTCACAATTATTTTTTTGCAAAAATGCAAATCCCAATCGGTGAGCTTCTCACTAACGTCGTGACATCTCTGAATCGTTTGGAAGGAAAAAAGAAAGGCTATTGAATGCGGATCCTCAATTTGCCGATGACGGGGTTTGAAGTGTTTTTAGCCATCATTATTAGATGACATGATGATGACCAGGGAAAGAATGCTTTCTCTTGGAAGGCTTGGAAGAGAAATAAGCAAGCAATGTATATGTTGTTTAATTAATCGATCGACTGCTAAAAATTTATGTAAAAATTCTTCCAAAAACAATGAGTGATTTATTTGCAGCTGCGGCTTAGGATTATTAAACAAATCAGTCAGTCAATCAGAACGGATATATATGTAACTTCATAAAAGTAACTTAATTAATACGTGCAGTCAGGGAAGTCGTTAAAAATCAAGACAACTTTATTTTGCTACATTTTATATTATAAAATTAAAAGGGAGGTGGTGGTGGAACATCAAGTGTAGGATTTTCCGAGAAAAAGTTTGTTGGCTTTAGCACAATTGTAGCAGACCTGAAACATGTGTGTAATAATATGGTTTGTAAGCTCAAATAGTTACTGTGTTACTTATATTTAATTAATTAAACTCTAGTTCATCTTAATATTTTTTACTTACTCGACATTCATAACGGGCCAATCTTCAATCCGTGGCAAATGCGTGATCCCGAAAATGTACCAGAGGACAAGGTCCGTGTTGGTGATGTTGGCGTTCGGGTCGCTATTGACCCACTCCACGAGTCCGTCGTCGTTGTTATTCTGATAGAATCCAGCAGGGTAAAGCTGATAGTCCTTGTATTTCACCACCCACATGGAGTAGTCCGCCCACGCAGCTCGGGGATGCATTGGACTATCCTGTCGCACAAAATGGGAGGGCGAGTTGAACGGGACCAGCTTCCAACTCACGGGGCGCTTGTTTATCGGATTGATCTTGTTTGGATTCCGGATAAGCCAACTCCGTCCACTGGAAGGGGAAATGTTTGTCCGAGCCTCGGCCGGGGTTTGGAGCAACCGGTCGACAGTGGTGAAGCCCTGTCCATACGGGTTTCTCGGGGAGCCAGTTGGATCAGGCAGTGGAACCACGTCCAAGGTGGACACCGAATTCCCCCCATCCCCATCAATTTCAGGATCGATCCGAAGGGCGAAAAAATGCTGATGGAATTGACCATTAATTTGCGGGGAAACAATGTTCCCAAACTCCCCCGCATCGTTGACCCCCTTGGCCAGCATTTGGGAGGCAATCAGCCCGTGGAGTTCAACATGAAAGTCGATATTCCCATCCTGATAAAACCTCCAGGAGAAGAGGTAGTCGTAATTTCCCAAATTGGACAAGCAGGAAATGACGAGGCGCTGGGATCTCGCGTGAAAGACACGATCTCGATCATCACCCGAACCCGAGTCTGAACTCTGATGCGCCCACAAGAGCCCGGCATCCTCTTCGAAAATACAAACTGCAACCGGAAGCGGCCCCGGCGACCCAGACTCATCATGCGTTGTGAAGTTCATGAAAGTCACAACCCCTCCTCCGCGACACAGACCCGCGCTCTGTAGGTCGACGGCAGAGTTGCCAAATGAGAACTCCGACATGTCAAAGGCCTAAATAAAAAGGTAAAAAAGGAAATGCAGACATCAAAATATAATATAGGTAATATTATGTGAAACTAGAAAAAATAAAGTGGGGAAACAATCTTGCAGGCATACAAATTTCTGATGAAATGGCGGCCTTGCATCCCCATAAGGCACGAATACCTCCCCCACGGACAACCTATAAAATAGTGGTCTTGACCTCGACTCGAGGCGACCATCCTTGTAGCTCACGTGGTGAATTACCAAGCCTTCCCTCCCGTTAAACCCAACTCGCAGTTTAAACTTTTGCCAAGTGACCTCCTGTCCCCGAACCTGATAACTTGCTCCTCCTGGCTGACTAAAATGTATGGGATGATGGAGGATGTCTTCTTTCCGTAGGAAATTGGCTGGTCGAAGGGCTGGATTGTAATCTGAACGTAGCCTTGGGCAAACATTGTCATTCCGGTTGGCTGCATCGTAGTTCGTGTGGGTTGGCAGGTCATCA
>JAANSN010005681.1:0-11940 GCA_036850665.1 Dicranocentrus wangi
CATGTGAAAGTAATTGGTGACGACCTTGAAGGCCTCGCCTCCTGACCCGTGCTTCACAAATCCAGACTTGAGAGTGGTCCTTAATCCTTTAGCTTGATCACTATCGTAGGATCGGTTAGACGCCGTCTCATCTCGTTCACTAGTTCTGGTGGTTGCGACACTGACGCTACGTTCGGATGGAGATAGTATATCCGACGGAGCGCCAGTGCTCCCTATAATAGCAAAAATAAAACCACAAATAACTAATGAATAAAAATTATAGATACATAATAATATGCATTCATTCATCCCCATTGAGTATTTAACTAACCTGCCAAGCCTCTGATTGAAGCGACTTCAATTTCAGCCAGAGCGGCAGCTGTTTCCGCAACCGCAACCGACGACGAGCCAGAATATTGCTGTTGGAAAGTCAAGTCAAGTTAGTTTAAATTATTTTAATATAACCATCGCATAATACGCTAGACAATACCTTTTGGAGACAGACGGACAATTACGAATCTACCTTTAATTACAAAGCATCACTACAATTTTAAAACATTTAAAACCTTACCGAGAGCTGATCAGGATGGAGGCGGGTACGACCCCTGGCGCGACCACGGACCGGAAGAGGTCCGGAAACTCTATCTTTATCACCTTCCATTTCTCGAGCTCAATAATAATAGTTTGAGACTTTTAATTAGGAAAATTCCAGTTTGCTAATTCTAATTATTTTTAATTAGTCGAGGGACGGCGGAGCGAGCAAGACGCGTTCGGACTGACTGAGACTCAAACAACGACTACTATACTGAAACCTCACTTTTGTTTGCTGGTTTTTTTTGGATCAACCAACCCACTTCTTCTTCGATTGAGTTTACTGACTGATGTGAGGTGAGATGTGGAATGTGGATGTGGATGCGAGTGACTGACTGACGGGAAAAGTGAAGTGTGCGAAGTGAAGAAAAAGGGAAAGGAAAGGAAAAGTACGAGAAAAGAGGCACCACCGCGTCGTCCGTCGGTTCGTCGGTAAAACGTTGAATTTGAATTTGCATACACATTATTAGCATGCAACTAGAGTAACGAACGGAGGAACGAGGACAAACGCGAACCGGTCAAAACAAAAAAAACCGAAAGGTGAGCTGGGTTTAAGTAAATGATTTATTTGATAGAATCAAAAACGGTTCGATGAGTATCAGCCAGCATATTATGCAATGCAATGGATGAGCATGATGCTGCCTCCGCCATTGTAAATGGTTGCAGGTTGCAGTAGTAGTGGTATTGCAGTCGGCTAAAATTTTAGCCGGCCGACCGGTAAACCACGGGCGCGGGACTAGTTTAATTAGCCTGGTGATGGCAGGTAGAAAAGTTGCATCTTGTTGACGCTACGCAGCAGCACAACAGCCGATCCTAAGCCTAACCATTTGGCAGGGTAATTAATTAATTAATTATCTCTCCTTTGTTCTGTCTGCGTGGCATCCGTGAAATCCGAAAAAGTCAAGTAGAATAGAATGTGTTTTGTTTTATGACGCTTTTCTTGCTAGAATATCTTTTGTTATGTAATTCTTTCTTGTTATTAGCATAACAATAAGAAGACAAGCTTGCTCTCTTTCTACGTAGCAGTAAAATGGTTACAAAATGACAAAGTTAATTATAATTACATATATCGTGAATAGGTAATAAAAGTATTGTTTTAGTCGAGGGCTTGGGCATCATCATCAGGGAAGTTTAATAATTGTTGATGATTTCCACGAAAAGACCTGCGTCCCCAACAAAGCTGGACCGCAATTGCCCCTAATTCCAACATCCAGTGGGAAAACAGAACGCATCTCATTGCCATCAGTTTTGCAGCACGCTCTTCTTCATCACTCCCAAAAGGGGATGTGGCACGGTTGAGCAATCTGACAACAAACAGGATTGTTTCACATGTGCTTAATAATTAATGGGATTTTCATTTGTATCATCAGAATAATAACGCATCCTCCCTCCCACTCAAGTTGCTCTTCCATCCCTCCTAACAATCATTTATACCTCCAAAAAACACAATGTGCGTGCACCCAGTTCAGTTCAAAGTTCCAATAGCTTACCTAAAATCTGACGATCTCCTCGACGTTCGTTGGGACTTGAACATTTCCGTGAATGCCCGAAAGGAGTTGCTCCTCCCAATCTTTGTCGTCCTTTGAACTTCATCAGTTGCCATTCTAAAGGTTTTGTCAATGGTTCGTTGCAACTTGTCCACGAAGCCCATGTTTTCCTCGGCAGCAGAGTCACTGGAATCCACCACTGAGGAGGACTCTTTGGAAGCAGAGTTCCACGCATTTCGAACTAGTGTGTCCGGGTACTTTGCCAGATACTCGTCCAACTCATGTCTGATGCAGTAAATCTGACCTGAAAAGCTGGGGTAACTGGGTTGCAGCATTAGTGACATGTCTAAGAAGAGTACGTTCACCAGCGGGATGCGGCTGGATGCTAATACTGATACAACTTCCGTGGCTGTGAAAAGGACTTTGGGGTCGACAGATGTCCACCTTTTCAAAATGGCATGAAGGGCGTGTAAGAATGGGCCAAAGTATGATCCACCGTTGCTGTCATCCAAGCTGTCAATGCTTTTCTTTTTCTCCTGCACAATTGACCAGACTCTACTAATTCGATCAGTTTGGTCCGGGGTGGTGCCTAGGCTGCTTGGACTAGGGTGCGCTTGTCCCCCCTTACTAGTTGGGGAGGCATAGTCTCCATTCTCTTCTAACTGAACGCTAACTGAAGCAAAATCAAAGTTGTCTTCGTCATTCGATACCTGGGATCTTGACAGCTTTTTTGCACTGTCGGAGGATTCGACTGGAATGGACGTGGAAGAATTCAACTGATTTGCCACTGAGAACAGGTCATCCTCAAAAAATTCCTCAGGCTCTTCTTGCAAGTAGCCCCGGCGTAGAGCATGTAGAAAGTCGGTCCCATCATATCTGAATATCCACATGGGATAAGTTGGATTTCTTTCTGGCTTTCTAGAAGTGCTGGAATCTCCTTTGGGAACTTGATTCCCATTTACCTCCTCCGTTACTTCCACCGGGTGCAATCCCGCTTTCGGAAAAGGAAGGGCAGAGGAGAGTGACATGTCAATAGCCCGCAGTCGATTCACTTCATGTTCGAAATATAGGTAAAAGTGCTCTGCAATTGTTGAAATGCTGATAGTTTCGGATACACGCCGGGGAATCAGGTCCAGGAACTTGTGGGTGGACATTTGAAATTCAATTTCCGGCAGCATCTTTTGTCTTTGGGAGGTGAGATGATGTTTCATGGGGAGGAGATATTGGAGAATCAAGTCGTACCATAAATCCTCACAGTAAAACTCCAACAGGCACTTTATTAAACTTAGGGTGGCTGAGGCTACCTAATACGTAACAAAACATGAAATATATTTTACAAGTTACATATAAGTTTCAAAAGTTATCAGAGGTGAAATTAACTTGCTTACCTCTGAATCATCTGAACCCATCCTTATGATTAGAATAGGTGTTAGTTTACTTGAAACCACGCTCATTAACTGTTTAATTAATGTTGGACATGTTAGATGCTCACTCATGACTTGTATGTAATATGTCACGTCGGCAGTTTTCTCATAATTCTACACGGGGAAAGTCAAAACAAAACTGTTCAAAAAATGTTTAGCTCGCCCAATTGACTGTAAATTAACGACATAGTTCATATATAATTTATAATACCTCCAAGAGATTTGGTATGATTTGAGATATCACAAAGTTTTCAGAAAACTCTGATGCTAGTTGGGCAACGATCTCGTACGTTGAATTGTTGGCAAATGAATCCAAAAGTTTAATGTGAGTTATAAAGGTGGCTAGTACTTCCGTTTCAGGAAGGAAAGGTATCAGCAAGTCGGAATATGCATTGGCTAGCCAGCTCATCAGCACTTTCTGCAATAGAATAAAGAAAATTTAAAAAAAGACTAATCAATGTGTTATAATATCATATGTTAAGTAGATATTCAATTTGTTGTTTTGTAGCGTTGTTGTACCACTCGCTCTTGTTTCGGAATATCGTAAATCTTGGAATAAAGCTCTGCCAAATGCTCATTCTCCTTAATGTTGCTAAACTTTACAGTGTTACTTTCAAAATCCATGTTTTTAGTTTCGGCAGCACCGCTCACTTATTCAATTCATTAAAATTATCGATACTTCAGGGTGCCTCCAACCAATGCGGTTGTAGGAACTGCTAGTACCAGCAGTACCTTTGATATTTTGGAGTGGATAACAATAACAATGAATTTACAAAAATGTGTGTAAACGATCACGGTATGGTACTTGCGTGTAGTAAATGAGATTATTAGTTCTTTGTGGGTGAGTATGTATGGGTAAGCTTTTGGAATAATGAATTTGGCTTAAAATCAGAATCATTATCTTATCTTATCGCTTTTCCAGTAAAACAGAATAGCGAGCGTTTGCTACTACATCAGGTAAGCTTTAGGGCTGAGCGAACAAATGTACACATATTAGGCCTTTACCATGACCATGTGCAGGTAAGTGAAAAATGTTAAGTGTTCAACACATTTATTGTGATACAGCACTGATTCGGGTTGACATGAATCGTGAATATTGACGCACTCGTTTTGCGATGAAGGATACATCTGTGTGTTGAGAATTATCAAGTGAATTTATCGTAACGTTATGGGTTAGTGATGGATGAGTATATGCAAACTACATACGGGATGGAGACCATGTCTGGAACATTGGGAACAAAGGACTAATAGATTACACGTTACCATAATCACTTCTCCTTGTAATTGGCGACACTTCACACCAGCGATTACAATGAAGTTCTATATGGCTTTCCATTTCCTGCCTCTCAAAGCCAACTATGGTACGTAATTTAGTAATTACAATGTCCATATGAGAGTTTACAGAGATTTACAGGATTTTGTGGGACTCGTCAATTTTAGACCATGTCAATAACGGCTGCGTTCAACAATAACGCGCACATGGAGGGCGGGGACGCCCAACTTCCACTTCTCGACAGCAAGCTCGAAGAATGTGTCGCCTCTCCTCAGCCGCAACCGGGGAATATTAGCGGTGATGGAACAGCAGATAAGCTTATTGAGCCTTCGTTACAAACACATTTTCCAAGTGCGAAAATACAAGGTCAAAGATGTATGAAAAATCTTTGAAGTATGTTTTAAAAAAACTATGTCACCAAAGTTTAATGCTGCTGGAACAATACCCACGTTGTGCTTTTAGATGATGCAAATGCCAATGGTGTACAACAAGGTAAAAAGTCTCCCGAAGAAACAGAACTCCAAAAGTACAAATAACAATCCTACATTCGTTGGCTTTGTCGAGAAGTTCTCAAGATATTGCGAAGACAAATCAAGATTGTTTTTTAATGGAGACATATTTTTTGATAACGACTATTTCCCACAACATGTCCGTTTCAAAGACTACCTCCCAGTCAACATCCTGTCCCCCAAGGTTTTAACTTTGCAGGTGGAAATCCCTTATGGGGCTGAATCTTGCATGCTAGCATCCTGGACACCCGCATACCTTGACTTCCGTCAAGCTCCGCAAGCACCAACGCTTGACATCCGCCGAGAGTGCATTCTGAGAGATCATGTTGCCTTTGTTTTTAACTCGTTGGAGTGCACAAATATTGTGTCATTTATTTTCTCCAACGTCTGGAGCGAGGGGAGCACTAGCCAAGAATTTGCCGGGTGCTTGGAAGATCGGTTATCTGACGTGCATGCACCGATAATCTCCTTTATTTCAAAGCATAAGAAAACTCTGCGAGTAATTGAATTTAACTCAATGAAGAGCACCAACAAAACTCCGATAGATCCCGCAATGGGGGACTCTGAAGTCAGTATCCCCTCGCAAGCCACGCTTCCTCAGCTCGACGAGCTTACAGTTGCCTTTTGGGACAGTCAGAGTGTCAAAGTGACGTACGAGCCTGGGGAGGAACGGAGTGAAAGTTGTGAGTGGTTCCCCGACCATATTGATGCATACTGGATTAACGTCATGAAGTCCCAAGTTCACGGACATTTGAAGATATTGTGTTGGATCTCAGACGCGAATCTCGACTGGAACACGGTTTTTCAGCCAATCCTTGACTGTAACCAGTTCACTCTGGAAATATTCCACGTTCTGTACACCTGCCGCAATCCCAGTTTAAATCTGAACTGGGCCATCAAAACTGGAGGAAACGGAGACGGTCTATCCTGTAAATCACCCACGGTTCTCAGTTGCGAGTCCTTTCAAAATCTCAAGAAACTCAAAAACCTATATTTACGAAGAGACAATAGCTACCTAACAGATTTACACAAGCTCCCCCAAAGCCTTGCACAATTGTGTTTTGATGACATTTACATAAAATCAGATGACATCAAACGACTTGGGTCCTTGCGCTCCTTGAAACTCCTCAAATTAGTTGACAATTCCCCTGAAACCCATTTTACAAATCCAACATTGAGCAATCCTGCAGTCAGCTTTGGAGTAAACCAATCAGCTTTAAACGCCCTGTTGCACTGCAGATGTTTGCAAGAGCTCAGCGTTTGGGGCCATACTGTAGAACTGTGTCACCTAAAACCCCGGAGACCGGGAAGCATGTTATGCGACCTTGTTAGCAACATTGGCAGATTACTGTAAGAACATACCATAAAATATTGGGGTAAAAGCAAAATCTGCAACTACGACGCTGAGAAAATTATAATTATTTGCAAATGTCTAGAACTCTGGGCTTAATAGTACCGGATGCAGATGAGCAGCAAGGAATGGAGCAATTGCAACAAAGGGAATTTACAGAGAAGCTAGGCAAAGTGGGATTCATCAACGAGGACTGCTTCGTTGTCCAACAGCATAAGAAGAAATGAATTGGAATTGGGGATATGCACACGCGCAGAAATGGTTGGAGGAAAAAAGATGGTCCTATTCACTGTGAGAGATAATTAATTAATTACCTAGTTGAGATATGAGGAGCCGGACCTTGTTCTTGTAAAGTTTCTTCTACGAGTCGGTTGCAAAAATGAGTTACCAGAATTAGTAACCAATTTAGGTAGACAATTTTGCTTAGAAAAAAGCGGAATTATTTGGCAATAGATAACGTTAATGCTTCAATAGCATATACATATCATATAGGTTACTTACTGTAGAGTTTAAAATCATCTTGATTGCCTCAGATCTATAATAACAATTAGGTTACATCATTATGTATTGTATTGTATTCGATTGTGTGTGGTCATTCTGATTCTGTGGCAAAACTACAATAAATTTTTGAAATCTAACACTCTGTACGTACATGATGATTTGGATTTAATAAATAAATTTATTGTGTAACGAAAACGAAAAGTAAAACTTTTTCGTCGACGACGCCGACATCTACTTTGCTAAAAGACGGAATGTCGAAGAACAGGGATAGATACGTATCCTCTATCCTATCGTATGCCTCAACAGCATGTGACACGAGAGTTAACATGCATGACTGACATGAGGTTTGCATTACAATTTGCATATTTTGCTGATCAATTGATGTTAACAATGTTGCTTGCTGATGCAGATTGAACCTAAAACCACATGAAGGCTAATTTGCATAATATTATGTTAACAACCCCTAAAAATTAACATTTAAGTACATGCACAATGCACACACTCAAAAGCACGCAGAGCCTTACGAATACGACTAGGTATTATATATTACACTACACAGCACCACGTCAGGCGAATCAACTTTACTCCAGGTTTTATTACCGTCTAGACAAAGAGTCTAGAAGAACTAGAACTCGACTACTCCACCGAAGAAGACCCATACTGAACAAGAGCCAGCCCCAAGGTCGTCAGATACAGGGATCACTGATTGACTGATTGTGTGCACTGCAAAAAACTACACGAAGCAAAAGGGCTAAATTACTTTAAAAAAGGTGACTTATCCAGGGTAAATTGTTTTTCCTAAAAGTCAATTACGTAATTATTATATTATCTCCATCCTAAAAGTTGTTTTCTAATTGAGTGCTTTAGGACTGTTTTCTTTGTTTAGTTTCTTGTGTTGGAATTTTGGAAGCCTCAAAACGCTAGTAGTAGTGTCCTGTCATTTGTCAATACATTCTTTCTGGTGATTAGTGGTGATCGATTTATAGCACACACACCTGCACAATGGAAGTAGGACATACTCGTGGCAAGGAAGTCAGTGGTGGTGGAGGTGGAGGTCAAGGTGGAAGTAGAAACTTTTTCCATGGGCTATATGGCGGTCCACGAGCTAATTCACACCACCACACACCCGAAGGACGCCATTATAAATTCTTGAAGGAGGTTGGAAATGAAAATTTGGATCCGGAAAAAGCGTTGTTGTGTGGAAGGGAAGAGGTGGTGGACAATAAGGATGACGAACCTCTGGATACTGATCTGTTACATGGATGTGCCAACCTTTTTGATCAACTTGACAGTAAAGCAATACAATTTTTATACTTTGCAAATTCATAACAGTATACAGAGTAATATTGTTTAATTAAATGGTGCATTTGCAATGAAATTCAATTTTTAAAAAACTACTTTTATCTCTTTCCTGAATGTTGCTGAATCATATAGAGCGCATTCAGGTAGTTTTACGGGATGGAAGACTGATTATCGGAGTCCTATTCAGTGTGGACCAGTTTGCGAATTTGACATTGCATAATACCTTTGAGCGCATTGTTGTTGGGGATGAGTATGGTGACATTCCACGCGGACTAATTCTTATCCGGGGAGACAGCCTCGTTCTCATCGGCGAAATGGTACTAAGGAGAGAGCAGCTATACATATAACGAAGAATTGCGTTTTGCAGAGTCCTATGCGTTACTTGTACCTTGGACATATTTATGACGATTTCTTGTTTTTTTTTCTTTATTGACACTAACTAGTCGGATGAAAAGGAGGAAGAAATGAAACGCGTACTTCGCAAGGTTCCAGTGGAGACTATTTTGATTGCACAGAAGGAGGAGCAAGATGTCAAGAAAGCAAAGCAAGCCAAATACGCTGATGCATTAAAACAACGAGGTGTCTGTTGTACACGTCAATTTGAGGAGGAATTTTAAGGATCTGATTGTACAAATGTGACAATGTGGACTAGTTAGATTTGTTTAAATTTTGGTTATACGACGATGGTTTGGTTATAATGGCTTTCAGTTTCAGTTAATTTTAATTCATAGTAATGCGACCTAGTAAATACTTATTGTTCTTCATAGCTTTAACTTTATATATGGTTGTATATGCAGACGTAATGATTATTTTACATGCATATAACAAATAAATAATGATGGAGAGAAATGTTTAACTGCTGAAGTGATGAACAACTGTTTTTTATTCTACTTGGTAGTTAACTTCATAGAGGAAAAACCTAAATGTTAAGTAAAAAAAAACTAAATAACTTCATGTTTCTTAAATCTATGGTTTAGTTATAATTTGGGACCTGGGAGGACTATACAGGCTTTCGGGCTAGAATGTTAAGAAGACAACAATTAAACAACAAAATTCATTTTCGTTAAAGCAAAGTTAAAGTTCTACAATTAATTATAAATCAAGTCACAATGTCATCCCATTTAATACGCTTCTTATGGTGGAAGAGGAAACTCTCCCAAATCACACCCGTCCTCGTCGCTCTCGCTGTTGCTATCGCCCATGTCCTCCGGCAATCCAAAAGGATCTAGTTCTTCCAAACCCTGATTGTGAAGTGCAGCAGTAATGGCCTCCACGTCCTCCTCTTCACGTTTGTCATTGTCGATAAGTACCAATTTCGACTCGTAATACTCGGCTACCATATCCGGGAACTTTTCGTTGAAATAATCCGCCAACACAGTTACCAGATTGTCTGATGATAGTCCATCCATCGGATCAGCGGTTGGATCTTCAGCCACTTCTTCCTCGCCAGCCTTCCTTATTTTGATCAAATGGAAAAGATCGCCTTCAAACACGGTGGAACTCAAAACACGCACTGGGATTTCAATCGACCTCCACGTGCGGCGAAACATCGGTCCCTAATTAAATAGTAATTTACACACAAAATTATGATTTTTATCCAGTTTTCTATTGGATCTTCTTGAAATGCTTCGTTTTCATTATTCGGCTAATCGAATTTTACCATACGGCCTTCGTCCACTTCTCGCTGCTTTTCAACTTCATCGTCCTCGTTCTCGTCCTCATCCTCAGATTCCCCCCGTTTGCGTTTACGTTCCTGTCCATCATGTGCGCCCATCTCAGATTCCACTTTATAGACCTCTTGAGGAACGGGATGGTGCCCCTTCAGCTTTTCCTCGTACTGCTTAACTAAATCCATACAGTTTTTCAAATTTGCGATGGGTTCCCAGGTGTTATCCTTCCTATCACAACGGGAAAAGTCAAATATGTACAAAGTATATTAAAAAAATTGTCTAACGAACAGGTTGGAAGTTGGAATACGATGATTACACTGAAACAAGAGACCCTCTGACTGATATACTACAGATGAAACCAAAATGGAAAATATTAAAGATTAATTAAATACTCAACGCTAGCTACTTACAAGTCCCAACCCACCCACTTAATCCGGTAATGTAACTTCCCATCTATGAACTTCTTGGAAACAACTTTTTCCACTTTGTATTCTTCCGTTCCGTTCGGAAGTAGGAACAAACCTGGAGTACCGGGGACCTCCAAATCTCCGTCTTCGTCCACCTGCATCATCTTCCTGTTTAGCAAATAGCAATAACTCACCGACCTTTGACCAACAAATCCGCTCTACCTGTCGCCTGTCACACACACATGAACCAGGAATAAAGAACAAACAACTAAATATTAACTAACCAGTATTAAGTAATAATTATAGAAATTAGTATGTAGGTATATAACCAGGAGGACACTTTGTAATTTTAGATATTTAAGGATAAAGTAGCACACCGTTTTATAGCGTGGTTTTTTTTTAATTCTTGAACTAAACCTTGGCTTTTGGATTGGAATTGGAAAGCCTCTGCACACCGAAAATGAAATATTGTGCGGACAAGAATAAATATCGTGTGTAGCGTACACGGAACAACTCCAAACTCCAACTGAACATCCGTGCGTCCTACGCCGCTGTTGCCGAAACAAAATATTCGTAATATTCGTATAATACCAAAAAAAACTTGCAACAAACGGCTAAAATATAGAGAATGAGAATATTATATTTTGTGAAATGAATTGAAGACGAAAGATGAAGCACACAATCACGAATCACAAAGTCTTCATCTTCATCGTCTTTTACATACATATCGCTTTGCTTCCCATTTTTTTGGTTTCTTCTGGCTGCGTTTCATTCTTTCTTTGTTTCAGATGGTTTCCTTGCTTCCCTGTCCTATACACAACGAGATAAGATATAAGATGTTGAGGGAGACGCAGACGGAGTGACCGAGTCGGATATATAATGCGCAGTTGCAATATCCGCTCCCTCCCCGGGTTATACATTCGTTATCTGGCTGCTGCTGGGTGGTAATATTTGCATATGAATAGCCGTGACCGTGGATCGAATATTATGCAAAGTGTGCATCAAGTTTCAAGTTGCGGACATGATAGGTAGCCAGTGAGGTTTGAGGTTGTGTCTCCTGTGTCCAAAAACTTTTGAAGGAAAACGTCCTAGAAGCATGGATGATTAGAGATGGATGAAGGGATGTTATAGAAGTTTCTAACGTAACTTTATTATCCATATCTGCTGGATCTCCCTGCTGCTGCTGCACACAGCCCGAGAGATTTGATTCATCTCATGGGCTTCATTCGGTCGCGGAGCGTCCCTTTCTTCTCATGTTTGGACCCTGGTTTGGACCATGTCATGTCGTCACATAGCAATAAATTAAATGACTGATTTTGTATCAACCCAAACCCCCAATCCATGTTGAATGTTGAGTAACTAATATTTTGCATTGAAACAAGTTTTGTAAGGCACGGTGTGTGTCGGTGTGTAAAATATATTTTTATTAAAATGATGGATGATATT
>JAANSN010005682.1:0-11940 GCA_036850665.1 Dicranocentrus wangi
AAAAAAAGAATTGAACAACTTGACCTTTGACCTATAATGTACATGGCACATCACTAATCTGATTACAGATTTTATTTTTAGAACGAATGTAAGGATTTTTCTTTCTCCTATGTCCAGTTATCGTACCTTTTTAGCATTCATTATTTTATAAAAGCAAGCTTAAAGTTCATTGTCGTACACTTTCTGGGTTGTCCTTGGCCAAGCAACATCGTTGCTACATTTTTCTTTTATTCCCAGAACATCACTTTTCCTTATTACAATAAAACAGCTACGTAGTATTTTAACTTACAACTTCTCTAAGGTTTGTCACTCATTCGGAGTTTTTGAACATGCACATTTGCTACCTCATCATCTCATCCTAAAAACAACCATCCTACATTGGATTTGCACCCGACGACGCACAACCACGTAAATTCTGCAAAACTAAACGCGCTGGAAAATCCCACAAATTCAAAATATTATAGCTGGTTGTAAAACGCAAACCCTTAACAAATCACAAATATGCCTATCAAACTTTTATTCCGCTGAATTAAGTATTGCTTTTTGTACTATATGTATGTAAGTGTAAAAACTATATGCAAAGCGTTAGTCTAAAGATACTTACAAGCAAACGTAAGACGAGAGAGATTTTGCATTTTTAATTTTCCAGACGTGCTAATCCGTAAGCTTCCACTGATCTTGAGTTGGGTAAAACCTATATACGTCATTAAAATTTTATTGCCCACGCAAATCACCTGAAATTGCATTATGTCATCTTGTAAATCAGACATTTTTATCAAAACGGTATTAAATGTATACTTAAATGATTTTACGCAAGTGGCTTAACCGAATTTCTGTTTCGTAGTTAAAGCTTTAGAATTTATCAGCAGATTACTTCATTTTGCTTTTACATATTTTGCAGCGGTAGGATTACAATTTTGCGCAACACCAATGCGCAAAGTGATAGGTTTAGTGGGACACAATATATCAACCAAGCTTGAATGTTTATGATAAATATTTTTGTCTAGACAATTTGTTGCTAACTTACTCTGCCTACTCGTGTGACCTTAAAATTTGATTTCATTTTGTTAACTTTCTAGGGTCCATACGGACCTCACTGTCTGAAATGGTCGATTAAATAATAGGTAGGATGGTTAAGGGCCTGTAGATTAAACTCTCCCTAATGTGACCATTAGGTCCCTTAGTCTTTTGTACATGCAAAATCCCTTACAGTTTCTTCCTTACGTACTAGAGTAGGTACCTGTTGGAGTTAGCTAAACACGCCTTCCAAATTGTAAGCCTTCCGTGAGCAATAGTTACACTTTGCGCACAATCGAAAGACATTTTGTTGCAAAGCCAAGCACTTGACCTAATGAAAAGATGTAGTTTAATGCGATAAAACCTGTGTTTTAACATATGTTATTGAATAACTGTCTAAATCCAATTGAGTCAATAGAGAAAGTCTAGAGGCTGAATTGAACACGTTTGCATAACGAGTCAAGCATTATATTGCATGTACCAAGTCTGTGTCTACCAGAGTTGTAACATTTGTATACTGTTTTGTTGTTTCTTTCTTTACCATTCGACCGGCGATCGTCATTAATTTTTTATTTCTTGTATGAAAGCAATTTCAACCTACATCTTCAGAATAGATATATTTTCTCTTTGACTGAAGCCGGGTGTGGATGTAAGGTGATGGTGGGTTCGAATTTCTAAATTATATTACATTACACACATTACATTTAATGGCGAAGTCAAGTGGAGCTGAATCAATAATTCGTCCAGCCCTTGAACTGTCTAATTTCAACTATCAAACCTTTTGACGTCCTTTACGTATCGCGTTGTTAATGAGTATGCCCAGTTTGTACTCCTGCACCCCTGAAATATAAGGCATTACCCTTACATTTATTAAATTTCGTTAGAAAGTTTATAATGGCGAAGTCAAGTGGAGCTGAATCAATAATTCGTCCAGCCCTTGAACTGTGTAATTTCGACTATCAAACCTTTTGACGTCCTTTACGTATCGCCTTGGTAATGAGTATACTCAGTTTGTACTCCTGCACTCCTCCAGACGCTTTGCACTCCTGAAATATAAGGCATTACCTGTACATTTATTAAATTTCGTTAGAAAGTTTCCCGTCTGTCGGGTAGTCTGTCTGTAACCACTCTAGCAGCCACAGTTTTCAAGGTTAAAAAAAATTCTTTTACCACTGGCATCACCAGTACTTTATCTAGGACGAGTTTGTTATTCAACCATTTTCAACAACGGCAACCGTTAAAACCCGTTACTGCTTAACTTTTTTCTCATGGCAACATATATCAAATGAGGTATCAATCGACCGCTATTTGAGCACTGATCATCATGGTGACAACATTTTGAAATACTACGTAACCGTTTTCATAGTACGACGATTTAAAACTTCAAAGTAAATGATTTTCTTGTCAAACAACAACTAGAGTCATGTAATATATATGATTTAGTCTCGTACCATGTCGTTTTGTCTCATATCATTGTGTCCGGACCGGAACAAAAGTTATCTATACTGTGATTTACCGTTTTCTCGTTTTCAATGCACGTTTAAGATATCACCCAGTGCTTATTTCGATTTCGTATTCTAGTCGTTAGGCTTTCACCAACCTTCTTATAAATCTCAGTCTCAACGTATCATAATTTGACTTTAACTACATATGAAATAAAATGTACTTATGTCCAACTACGATAAATTTGATAATTTCCTATTGGTTACGCAACTAATAAGCTTTGGTAATCACAGACTGCACACTGCGAATTACTTCTCTGAGTATCAACAAATGGTTTTAAATGTCAAGTTTCATAGTATTCCAGTGCAATTTATTTACTCCTTCGCTGTGGGTTCCCATAAAGTTCAAATCAATTATGCATTCTCGGGTTTGCTCAATCTCTGTGATCCGGCAGTAGATTTGAAAAAAGCATGATTGATTTTGAATGAGTATAAAGCCTAGCCGAAGAAGGTGATGGAAGTATAAGTACGCATTTAATTCTCAACTCATTTTGACAGTAAGCTACTTATTAGCGCTTGTTTAAATTGTAAGGAGAGCTACTCGTACATAGCAATTAATTTACCTAACGTGGCTTAGCATGGCGTTGTTTGATTGGGTAGAATTAATTAGTTAACGCTTTTTCAAGCTCATTTATGTGTAAAAGCAAATCCCTGAAAAATGTTTTATTATTGTAAGGATTACCAAGTATTGACCATGTACCATGATATTGGCTACATAAAGATGTTGAAACAGAAGGCTTTGCAGTCTTTAGACAAGGTCAGGTGGTATATCGTAAACAAGCAAGTCGCAAATTAAGTATCTGTGATTAACCCAGATTTGTTAAAAAAAGGCGATTTCTGCGAGTAATTGAACGAGATTGGGCAAACTAATTAGAACTTTGGATAATGGGCATATATAAATTTATAGGTTTGGCTACTCGCTTAATTTTTAATGCTTTGCATTTCAAAATTTACTTACGATTTTATAAGCTACATGACGTTTGGCATAACGCGACTAATTTTGAGTAGAGAAAGCACTTACAGTTAGTTCATTCTGTAAATTTACACCAGTTTCGCACATTGGATGTGATAAAGATACTAAATACACATCTTTTGCGATTTTGCATGTTTCTAGCGTAATAATTAGAGTAAAATGAAAAGAAATGGGAAGAAAATTCTTTGATATAAAGTATCAGTTCTTAATTTAGTCGTATTGGAACTAACTATCAAACTTAACTTGTGTTAAATGTACGTATATAAACGTTGGCAAGTCAATTTGGCAGGATTACATAAAATTCAATTCACGAAGTTAGAAAATTTAAAAAATAAGTCATAAGTACGAAAAATCGGGCTTGCCAAATTTTCGAGTTCGCTTGTCCGTTAATCCAGTGTCGGCAGACTGGGGTACTTTTTCTTGTCAATGCTGGAAGTTTAAACGTCATATGATAGTGACACTTGTCATAGCGGTTGCGCGAGTGTTAATTGAAAATTATCTCGTTTTTACCAAACCGCGACACACTTAAAGCCATTGAGTTACAAGCCATAAAATCCGAAGAACCCCGCATCGTAATACGAGGAATTAGCTATAGCACAAGCTGGAATGGTTTGGCTGAGCTTAACTTCATGCCACCTACAGATTAAAATGAATTGCAAATCACTCACTTCACGAATCCTTGTTGCTTCTTAATGGAATAGCATTGTATATTTTTAAAGTAGCTTGCAGAAGCGGTTACAAACTAGTATATAAACTAGGTGTACCTATTTATTTTCGAACCTCTCACAAAGCAGCTCCTCATGTCGCATCATATTATCACTCCACAATGAAAACTAACCTCACTATTTTTTCTATAGTTTTGCTAGAGGGACTTGGAATACATGGGCTTATGTTTCCTGAAGGTAGTGTATAATGTATACCTAAAAACAGTTCGGTGTTCTGGCGTAGATCTAATTAATGATCTACTTATTTCAGCTGACAATACATTTCCGATTTTGATGAAGCTTATAGGAATGGCAGATGGAAAAGCCTTTTTTGCTGAGTCATTTTACGACCGCACGGCGATGGTATGTTAAGTAAATGCGCGGCTTTATATGCTGACTGTCTAAAACAATTTATATATTTGAATGTTTCAAAAGAACTGGTTCGAGGCAGAAGAATACTGCAGTTCATTTGGCATGACACTTGGAGAAATTGTGACGGAAGATCAGTTCAAACTCCTAAATTCCACTGCAGATCCAGAACTTCGTTCCGGAAGCGGTAAATACATAAAGATTAATATTTCGTACTGAAATCTCCGATTATAATATATGCAATTTATGTTGCAATTATTTTATTAAACAGGTTTCTGGACTGGGGCTCGCGACTCTCACAAACACAGCCAGCTCAAGTGGGAGCATGCTGGGGAGGCAAACGTGTCTGACGTTTTTATGGATTGGAATGTACACGCTTACTTGGTGCAACCTTTGACATGCGCATACCTAATCCTACCTCCAACAGGTCCTGCCATAATGGAAATTGCAAGTTGTGGAGCAAACACGGGGGTCCTCTGTCAAACATAGATAACATTATCACAAAATCAGAATAACTTCGTCTGCTCAATGTAATATATTAGGCTTCATTTATTTATTTATTTCTGGCTGACTGGCCAGCTATCTTTTTGTGTTCAATAAATATATTTTGACTATTTAGAAGGACTGATTGTTGAAGCGTTATCACGTATTGACTCTTCCTTCCATTCTATGCATATTAGGATTCCAGTAATTACCCACAGTGAATGTCAAAAATATGGTTGTGTTGAATTTGAACGATGGATAATTTGCTCTAAATACATTGCACCATTGTCAACCTCATAGTATGTTATCAGGAAACGAATTCATCAAGGTAATTTCAAAATTCAAAACCTTTGCTTGTCAATTTGTAATAGAAATCTACATGCATTTGAATTCTAAACTATACCTGTAATAATATGTGTGGTTCTATTCACAAGTTACACCAAGACCAAGATAACACCAAGTAAATGCGACAAGTGTAAAAGCGACATGAAGTATCATCTGCGAGCAAGCCAATCTTAACATTTTTTCAAGTGCAAAAGCCACTAGGTTTTGCCGAAACTGGATAATTAAAGAATTAGCACACTTATTGTAAACATTAATAAATCTTACCTTGTTTTTGTTTTTGCGCATGTCTGTAATGTTATTTCGGTGCATCGGATATATTTACATTAAACCTTCTGCAAGTGACCATCATGTACACATAGCACCAAACTCTAAGTTCAAAAAATGTACGATGATCATTTTAATCTAAATAGTAAAATTTAAAAAATCAATTTCAGTAAATTCACAC
The DNA here is from genome assembly GCA_036850665.1 of Dicranocentrus wangi. Taxonomy (NCBI): domain Eukaryota; kingdom Metazoa; phylum Arthropoda; class Collembola; order Entomobryomorpha; family Entomobryidae; genus Dicranocentrus; species Dicranocentrus wangi. Next base: position 5,839 of record JAANSN010005682.1, read on the forward strand.
TAGCCTATTGTGCAGTGTAGTAATAATGCCATTCCGACCCCGTCTGACAAAATGTTGCAATAAATCCGTACTGTCTGTCATATCACAACAGGGATTACTTGCAAAAAACCTCAGCTAAATATACTGAAGAGTGTTTAACACAATGTTAATGCCGAAAATATAATGCTTAATCACCTGATGAGTAGTATATAAGCTCAGTCTGTACTGCACTTTTCTTCTAATTACGGCACGCTGCCAAGTGTTGCATGTGGTACGGCAATATGTTCCAAATACCTACTATAGTGTTAGTCCTGTTGGCAGGACACGCAACTTCTAAGGTTATTATTCCAACAGGTAATATATGATTTCTAACAAAAATTGAGCTAAACCGCAGATATGGATTTTACCAACTGAGGCATTTTATTACAGCGCAAAATAATCCCATGATGAAGCTTATAGGGACCGCGGATGGCAAGGCCTTCTTTGGAGAGTCAATGTACAACGGCACGGCAAGGGTATGTAAATGATATGAATGTTAAAATAATATTTTAATGTCACAGATATTTCATGTCCATCACATTTCCAAAAGACGTGGAACGAAGCTGCTGAACACTGCGGAACCTATGGCATGAGCTTAGGAGAAATTGTTACTGAAAACCAATTCAAGCTTATCAACTCTACTTCGGATCCAGCCCTTCGTACAGGAAGTGGTACGTGATAAAACCGTAAACTAGAGCAAAATATTTGTTTTCTTGAAAATACTTAAGTTGCACTTATTATTTCTAAATAATCATTGTAGGATTTTGGACTGGAGCCCGTGACTCTCACTTGTATAGTCAGTTCATGTGGCAGCAGGCAGAGGTTGACGCATCTGATTCATTTATGACCTGGCAAGTACACGCATACCTGAATAAACCTTTGACATGCGCATACTTCCTGTTACCTCTGGAGGGATCCGGGAGAATGGAAATTGCAAACTGTGAGACTAAGACTGGTGTGCTATGTCAAACTTAGGGCGTATTCTTATAACTGATGAAAAGTAAAGTAATTAAAAAAATGTATTAATGCGCCGTTAAGGTGAATAAAGTCGAAGCATAAAAATGTATTCAAGATGTTTTGCAACGAAAATAATTAGCGTCTAAGTGACGTGGCATGTATTGCATCAGCCTCACTATAAAAATCAAGTTAATGCCATTCTGTGTGATCGCCGAAATGCCAAATCTTCATATCAATCAATGCAAACTGTAATTTGTTTAATCGACTAAACCAATAATTGTCTCGCTATCCAAAGCTAACTTATATTCTGTTTCATAATTGCGTCTTGCGAGTTTGCAAAATGTCTACGTGACAATTTCTAGCCGACTCCTGGTATAATTCTAATACCTCACCACTTACTTGGGTCATGTATTTATACATGTAGTCAGCGTCTTAAGTATGCTCTGGTGTACTACATGTTCAAGGGAGAATACAATATATGCGAATAAAAGTTAAAAGTTTTTGTAGTGTATAGATTGCAGATGTAGTTTTCGAAAAAATCTCCGAATTTATATGTGATGTTAGTGATGTTACAAATCAACATATAACCATATGCGCATATTTGTACACAAAACATTATCTGGAGTCTGAAATCCATGCCTAACCAATCATTAATTGATTGGCTAAATTCACTGGTATTGAAATTTATTTTGTTGAACCTTATTATTTGCCGTATTAACCATACAACTAGCGTATAATGATATAACCAGCCAAACCCGTTATTTACAACTTTACACACCATACTCACGTTTTCAGTACTGATTATTTGCTGGATGTAAATCTTTTATATTTTAAGATTATTAAGATTAAGATTAAGGACTTGGCACATGATAAAGTTCATAATGCTTCCCATTAAGCATATTTTTGGCATTTTATGCTGTAAATCTAAAATGCTCTTACCATTAACACGAAATTAGTCTCATAAATAGCAGGCTGCGTGGCGTGTTACATAAATAAATTCGTTAATCCATGCAGCAGCTACTTTCTGAAGATTATAGCTTAATCGGTGCTATTTGGTGGGATTAATGATGTTTAGTGCATGCCATTCATGGATTGAGCAAAAATCGTTTAAAGCTGGAAACCGCTATATAAGGTACTCAAAATACATTTCAGTGTTACTTACAATTCATGTTACCTTCGGATAGCACGCCTTACAAATGAGACACAAGATGAAACTTTTACATCTAACATTAGTTGCGTGTTTTGTAATCTCAGGCGTGACTGCAGAGCTGGCTTACAGTGAGGAGGGTAAAGTTAAAACATGAATACAACTTTTTATTTAAGCCTAAAGCAGAATTTTTACTTTATTTTTTAAATATGTTTAGAAATTGTTGATGGACCAATCGAAGAAGGAATCGAAGCAACATGCGAAATAAATGAAACCCTACTGGAACGCCTCCTACAAATCCTGTTTCAAGCCCAGGAACATGCACAACGCCCTTTGAGTGACGCATCCTCACCTCGTACTTCTTCAGCAGTGAATGCGTGTGGCAGTCTGAATTCGCCCATGGGTCACCTGAGTACGGCGAGGTACTTTGGGGTATTATCTGATGTATGTAACGACATTACCCAGCAAATGAAGGCCCTCGTCGAAAGCCTAAGGGAAGAGGTGGCAGACCTCGTCGAAGCAGTCCTTTTTGATCCCACCGAATACCTGAGGCTAATGGAATCAGTTCACGAGGAGCTGATCAATTTGGATATCATCATTAGCAGCCTCAACGCAACCCACAATCTAAAAGTAGAGGAACTCATGGCCGAATTTGAAACCCAGAAGCAATGCTATCTCAACCTTGTCAATGGGAAGCTAGAAGACACAATCTAAAAGTTGAAGAACTCATGGCCGAATTCGAAACCCAGAAGCTATGCTATCTCAACCTTATCCATGGGAAGCTAGAAGACATTCGACAAATGAAGGACACTCACGACAACGCACTCGTAGAACTTATTGAAACTGATTTCAAGCTAGACCAATTTGATGATATGAAGGAAGACTTGGAGGAACTGTCGGATAACTCTCGTCTTCAGCAAGTCATTGAAAATATTTATAATATTGATCTTTTTGAAAAAATGTCAAAAGTATACTTTTTAGCTAGCTCACCACAGAAAAGTGTCATGCTGGAAAAGTGGTATGAAATGATGCAGAAAAAGTCTCACTTGGGAGATAACAATATTATCATTTTAAGAAAGCTGGTTAGAGATCTGGTAGCTGAATCAGGCAGTCAGGCATCCGATTCATTAGCCAAATTACAGACTAAGATTGATTCCAGCACATCATCCGTTCTTGACAAATGGGGAGCCCAAATCCACACAAACAACTACGCTAGCCTTATTGATTTTGGAAGTCCGGCTACAATCAAGTTCATAGGTCCATATTTTACAGACATAGTTCAGGATTTAGTAGTAGCTGCATATGCCGACACCAGGTCAAATCTAGGAAGTATTATGAAATTTGTTTTTGCATTACGATGGAATATTCAGAGGGCTTTAGCATTAAAATCTATGGACAGTTTCCTATCGAGTGATCAAGATAAGCTATTTATTGCTCTTAAAACCAGACAAGCATTAGGATTAGCAACAGGGCCTGATTCTGTAGCTCCTGCACATGCAATTTTAGAGGGTCTAAAAGTATCATTTAGGCAGCAAGTTCAAGATGTCATTTGGCATACCGCGTGCACGCTGAATAGTACAGAGTACGGTAACACCCTCTACGTTGGAGGCACTGAGTACGATTTCGAAAAAAACCATAAGCGTGTTTTTGCATGGGGGCCTTCGAACTTTCCCACAAATGCATTATTTACCTTCGCGCCTGTTGAGTTCGCCGATCATGTAAAATTTAATGTCGAGAATACGCTCTACCCCGGAAATCTTTATTTGTATAAAACTGACATTCTTGATGAGAGGTATTTGGTTAGCAGTTCTAATTTTAGTGAGCCATGGAGATTTGAGCCTGAGAGTAATGACAAAATACGTTTGTTTAACATGCGGCTCCCAGCGTATTTATATGCCAGTCCATATCTGTATTCAAGCACATTGCGAAATGTATATCTTGGCTATTCAAATATGACTGAAGTTCAAAATGGCATAGACTGGAACCTTAAATGTTATTAACAAAAACATTTCAAATTCAAGTTTGTTATTCATATACAATTTAATATGTTATTGCTTGCATTCATGATGATGTATTTTTTGACCACAGTGAACATGTAAATATTAAATCCCATACTACTTTAACTTAACTTTGGGCCGACCTCAAATTGCATTTTTGTGCATTCACATAAATGCATAAACATCATCTACAAACACTTGTATAGTTAGATGCAATGTCAAGTCCAAGCTTAAAGAACCCACATTGAGTAAACAATAATAAAATTGTATAATGTTATCACATGAATTGTGTAAAAAGCTAACCGCTGGCTTTATCTTATCAACATGTAAAACACCTCGTGATTCCGCATAGGTAGGAATTTATTTGGCTGACATTCTGACCTTGTTCCATATACGATTATCTAGCAGTTATCAAATCCATTAACATCTGGATCACCGTGTTACATGACATACATCACTGCCATGTCAGGGGCACTTATGCAAAAAACGTCAGTGCAAAAGAACGGCGAGCTTATGATCTCGCCATGTCTGTCCGTCCGTCTGTCTGTCACGCTTATAATTGATGAACAATTTAATAATTTTGATGTGGGACCTTTGGGTTGGGTTGGATGGTAAAGTCGATAGGGCCGGGATGTTTCGCATGAATGATTGGTGACTCTCATGTTAAAGATTGGGTACCCTACAATAATGGTTGGTGATGGTGTGGAATCGTTCTAGGGTCACTCCTTCGCCCAGTATGGGCAGTTGGAGTTTTAAGACATTCCCCCACGAGTCAGAAAACTTTTGACACGTAAAAATGTCAAATTTTTAAGATTTTGCGTTCTACTGGGCTCCGAGGTTTAGGACACTATGGACACTTAATTACGGTGTAATATTGAGTCTATGGGGGTGTTTTACAGGCTGCTTGGGGTGTTTTACAGGTTAGATTTGGGTTGTTTCACAGGTTAGATTTGGGGTGTTTTACAGGTTAATTGGGGGTGTTTTACAGGTTAGATTTGGTGTGTTTTACAGGTTAGATTTGGGGTGCTTTAGATTTTTGATTTGGGGTGTTTTACAGGTTGCTAAGGGATTGTTTGGTTGCTATTGGATTATTTAATTGCTAAGGGATAGTTTTTAGTTGTTAAGGTATTGTTAGGTTGCTATTGGATTGTTTAGTTGCTATGGGATAGTTTGGTTGCTATGGGGTTGTTTGGTTGCTATGGGATTGTTAGGTTAATTGGATTGTTTGGTTGCCATGGGGTTGTTTGGTTGCTATGGGATTGTTAGGTTGCTATTGGATTGTTTAGTTCCTATGTGATAGTTTGGTTGCTATGGAGTTGTTTGGTTGCTATGGGATTGTTTGGTTGCTATGGGGTTGTTTGGTTGCTATGGGATTGTTTGTTTGCTATGGGGTTGTTTGGTTTCTATGGGATTGTTTGGTTGCTAACTTGCATTGCATTGTTTTGGGATTATAGAATACTTAGCACTCGAACCTCACAATCAGAAGAATACTTTTGGTTTTGCAACCTTTCCTGCCTTTCTTGCACCAGAAGTCATGTCATTTTCAAGGTTTTTAGTTTGTTTTCTGCAAAATCATGTCATTAGTACTTTTGTTTTGAGGGCACATGTCCTCGGTCTACTGACTTTCGTTAAACAAAAATATTCTAATAAAATCCAATAATAATAGTATTAATTATGCTAATATGTTAGTGCTAGGTTTTCCTACTCTCGTTCGATGAATGTGAGGACAAAGTAAAGGAAAGGAGAACGAACAACCATAAATAGAGCTACGAGCTTATGAGGTAATTTAACCCTAGTTTTGGGGTGGCGGAGCATACATGCAAGAATTCTGGACGCGGAGGATTTTATCAGGTCACGCTTATAGCCATAATACTTGCTCGGTAGGCAAGCTAAATATAAGGTTATAACGTAAACATAAATATAAATACCACGTAAATATAGTTAATCATAATGGACTAATGATGATATTTGGCCTGTCAATAA
>JAANSN010005683.1:0-11939 GCA_036850665.1 Dicranocentrus wangi
CTTATATATATATGTATATGTATATGTATGTATACTTATATGTATATATATAAAATTTTAACTAATTAACTACAATTAACTAATAATGTAGTACATATTGTAACAAGCATATTGCCACTTCTTGATTGTGGAATACATGTTACTTGGATAGTTAATTTTAAGAGGAAAAGTGAAGAATATATTGTCACTGAATCTGAGTTCTCTATTTTGTTATCAAATAATATGCAGCCTGTCGCATTCCCAATGCACAACACTTTGTTCATGACCAAGATACACATAATTAAACCACAGTCAGAATGAAAAAAATAATTCCAAGAAACGTAACATCTATCCTATTAATATTCTAACCGTCGAATTTATCCCTGGCCAGCAAAATATATTTATTGATTTTTTATGCAGCGATAAATTTTGGTGTGTTATTGATTAGCTATGTATACCTAAGTAGAATCAGACCGTGTGTCCCCCCGCTTTTTGTTTGAGTGTTCACGCTAACTGCCTATTATTATTACTCTTGTCACGTCACGTCCTCCATCATCATCATCATCAGGTTTGAGTGAAAGGACAATGGACTCGTGGCCGGAGCACGTTATATATTGTCCTCCCATGATTTAATTGTATTGACATTGAAAGGAATGCATGGATTTTTGTGTTTTGTGAGCAAATAATAATAACAAGAAGCTGAACTGTTTTCGATTTCCTGGTTCGATAATAATTATATATTGGTTCGGCATGCAATTATTATCATCCCGTGTACTCCGTGACATGAGATGATATATTGATGATCACGGAATGTAGCAGCAGCATTGTGTTTACAGTAAATATTGCATTGGCTTGTCGACAAAAATGTGCCGCAAGTACAAGTAAACCATATTTACACGGAACTGAACCCCAACTTTCCGCACTCGCACGAATTCAAAGTGACCCTGACACACTATTCAGTTTTAAAGCAAGCGGATTTTATCCTTAACAAAAGTATAGGTTTTCACGTGACATGGAAACCCCAATGTAATGTATGCAATGCATACATGCAATTTAAGCGTTAAGCTCAGTTTACACTTGCTTTACGCACGTCGCTCCTCATAAAATATTTAACAAATAATAGTAAATTGACACTCGCACGAATTCAAAGTGACCCTGACACACTATTCAGTTTTAAAGCCAGCGGATTTTATCCTTAACAAAAGTATAGGTTTTCACGTGACATGGAAACCCCGGTGTAATGTATGCATACATGCAATGTAAGCGTTAAGCTCAGTTTACACTTGTTTCACGCACGTCGCTCCTCATAAAATATTTAACAAATAATAGTAAATTGTATAGATATTTTGACAGCTAGAAGATGCATAAAAAGGTTCACAAACAAAACAATGAGCCGCCGAATTGGTATGCAAAGGCTTATGGTTCTTACTTTTGTGTCTGTCAGTAGCTCCGCCAGTTTCGCCTGAAATCTCACAATAATATTTTTTGCGGATTTGATTTACAAAGAATTCTAGACTTTTTATATAAGAATATTTTCTTTTGGATTTCACAAAAAGAAAACCATGTTGGTGGAGCAGATTTCACTTTTTGCCAGCCTTGTCAAACTCGCAAATTCCACCCAATGCCTGATATTCACCTGGAGCTCCACCAAAACTTGCTTGCATTTAAAGGAGCCCAAGGGGAAGTCTCGAGCTGTCCTGGCTTGGCGTTTGCACTTGCTCCTGGGCCTGCTCGTGCTGGCCCAAACTGTGCGAGTCGGGAACCATCCTGAATACACGACCATGGTCCGAGCTCAAATTGGCTACGGCGTGATAATCCACGCGGTGGGCAGTATTCAAGCGTGGGTTAGTCGCATCAATGGAGATGTGATTGTGCTGCTGATGAACGGGCTCATCCAGTTCCACCGGATGTATCCACCACCTCTGAATCCGGAGAACGAGGGGGGAAGAAGAAGGAGGACACTTCTTGAGACTCTGAACCTCACGTTCATCAAACTCCTTTCTGGCTCAATGCTCGTCATTCCGGTCACAATGACATTCGTGTTTCGCTGGGGTTCCCCATGCAAGCCGGACCTGGCTGGCTATTGGCTTCTTCCTCAATGTCAGGAATGGGAGTCGCCCCTGGCTAGTAGTGTTGGAACCTTCGTCAACATTCTCTTGAAGACAGGGATATTCCTCCTCAATTATCTTGTCTGGTCATTCGGCCTCCACTCTCTGAACTATGTGATGGGCGGGGTTCACATTCTACCGGCACTCGACATCCGGCATCAGCTCCAAACTTTTGCGACGCTCTTTGTGAGGAAAACCCTGCCCAGCGCCAGGCTTGGTCGGATTTACCGTCACATCCAGATTTTGGCCTTGCTAAACAACTCGGTGCAGCAGCGTGTCCTCCTCCCGCTGATCATCATCGCCGCCACAGTCACAAACGCCCTCTGTCTGACGGTCGTGATAAAGCTGATCTCCTCCGAGGAGCAACACTTTCGAGACACGATGCTCTTTGCTCTGGTTTGGACGGATACCACCATGTGCATTTTTGGCATGTTTTCTGGGCTCGTGGGCATTTTCGTGGAGTCGAAGGAGGTTCTGATGGGAATACAGAAGGCCATGTGGGCTTATGAAGGAAGCGAGAGGAGATATTGGACTAAATTCCACAAGTCCTGCATCCCGATGAAGGTCAAGTTTGGAAGCTCCAACTATTTGGAGGAGGTCACCCCGTTGAACTGCTTTGATTTTGCGATGGATTTGACCGTGCAAATCCTACTTTTGGAAGCGAATCGCTAATTCTCGCTGTTTTGGAGAAAAAATTGCTAACTAAATACTAAATTGGAGTTGAAAATGCGCGTGTGTAGTTGAACGACGTTATGTAAATCATCAAATTATTCAAATTATGCATCATACATCTATAAAATCTAGAACCACTTGGATTGATACAAAAAAAGAGTAGAAAATGGCTCCACTCCGCCTCATATAAGTAGACGCCCAGGTAAACATCACAAGAAAATTGAGGATCAAAATTGGTAAGTTTGCAGTGTTGAGGACAAGTTATTGTATAATTAAATAGATTGACTTTAAAACGTTTGTTTCACTTAAGCATCAGAATCAAAACGTGTGCTTATATAATTCTTTGTTTGTGACCGTTGGGAGCTTGTTTTTATAAGATTCCGTTTTTTCTTTGTTCAGGGGTTGATGATACACGTTCAACGTGTAAATGTGAATCAGATTCATCATAGAGCCATGTCTTCTAAATTATTTTCTATTCTGTATCGGACTTGTGTATCAGCTATTCAGAATCTCATAAGGACAATTTTAGGATAAGATCGAACAGTCCGTCTGCCGTCTTGGTCTAGTAGTTCTAGAATAGTAGGATTAAATTTATCCACCGAGGCGTCGTCTAGTCATCCGCCGCCGCCACTTGGTGTTTTCTTCCAAATTTCCTATAGTCTTTCTTTACCATCATAAATGTATCTATTTTCTGCTTCCTAGTAATTAAATGAAATGTAGATTTCCACGAATGATAGAGATCATGGATAGACGTCTTGCTTGCCTGCCTCTGACTACTCAAAGAGGCGCCGCAGAAACGAGTCAACATGTTACTTAGGTTAAATTTATCTGCTTAAATAAATCTACACGATGAACACGACAGTATTTCCTTGCTCCAATTCACAGGAAATATTATACACCTACATTTCCCTATATTTCAAACAATAAATTGTTATTCTGGTCCCCTGCTGATAATGATCGAGGTTTTAGAACAGACAACGTTGGAACCATTTCTTGTTATTTAAAAACGAAGCCAGCCTGCTAACAAGGTAGCTTTTTTCCAACGAGTTTCCAAAAATGGTATCATTTTTACACGGTGTGACTCCAGATACGTACTATTTTATTACGGGGATATCCGTTTTGGTGTCGCATTTCTCGCTAAGAATTTAAAAGTTGGGGGGTTACCTTGTGATTTTTGTGGGTTAGTGACTATTTGTCCACGACAAAGTTTACAAAGAAATATTTTCTAATTTAAAGTTTCCACTGGCAAGTTTTTCCAAGAGGATAGACTTTACACGTTTAAAAGATTTACAACGAAATTTTTTCGAAGCGCTAACTTTCCATTTAAATAAATTGTGACAACTTACATTTACAATATATAACGGCTTTATTCGTCAACATCTATACAATAACAATTAAATCAAAAATCATTTGTTACGTGCACTTCGTCGCACTGCTATATTGGCAACATNAAGCGCTAACTTTCCATTTAAATAAATTGTGACAACTTACATTTACAATATATAACGGCTTTATTCGTCAACATCTATACAATAACAATTAAATCAAAAATCATTTGTTACGTGCACTTCGTCGCACTGCTATATTGGCAACATGATTTCTTCGGCACAGCGTTAAATTCTGCTCCAGAAGTTACCATTCATCCTTCAAATTTCACCGGGCACATGAAACCATGTCCTTGTTAGAAACATTTTCCATGTAAATTAGTTTAGTATGGAAATATTGTCTTTTTTGGCATGTAAATTTTGTCATTAGAAAAAAAAATTTGTAAACCCAGTCCGTGGAAAGATATCTTGTGGACAAATAGTCTGGCACCCGATTTTTGTTTATGAGACTTGATGTCTGAGTTTTTGTTGATTAAACTAATATTCGTCCTGATTCTTCTTCGTATCTTATCTTTCATCTGTGACTTCCGACATGCTTGACTCTTTATTATTTGTTTTTGTTATTGTCCCATTTTGTTATTGAGTCGAACATGAAGACAGAAAAACTAAAAGTCGGTATCATGACACACTTTTTTTAGGTTGGTTGTTGGCAGAAGCAGACGCCATTAATCCATTTCCGTCATTTTGAGCTTGAGACTTAATAATTTGGGGTTTGAAATCCACTTGGAACATACGTATTATTACATTTAACCCAACAAGGAAAACTTCTCGCCCGATTACCCGTTTTTGCTTTTCAATTCTTGAGGTTAACGTCCCCAATCAAACAATATGTTGGTTGAAAACGAGTCATATTTAGTAAAAAGTTGCACTCTCACAGACTCGACGAGCTCGGTGCCTTTTAGTTGGAACCCAAAACATCATTTACTGAAGTCCCTAGGGCCAAAGCGACAGCGCAAGTCGGCGGTGCTATTTTGCGTTCACACAGCTTACACTCTCGTTATAGTTTTGCAAGTAGCCATAAACCGAAATAGTCCCGGTCTTTCAGCGATCGACAACCTCCAGGCTGCATACGCGCTGGTGATTAGCGTTGTGTCCAACTTTCAACTGATGGTCTGCCTCAACCAGCACGTGGACATTGTCAACATGATCAACGCTCTTATTGGATTTCAAAATTCATATGAAAGTAAGACCTTACAAAAAATTTATCGAAAAGCTGATTCAGAAAATGACAAATTAGAAAATTGGGCCGTTTTTCTGATTCCACAGGATATCGGCCAAACAGGCCGAAAACTATTCTGGAACGGATCAACCTTGGTCTCGTCCCCATGATAATACTTCCCTGTGTCACCGTACCCTTCGTGACGGTTTACGGATTTCACTGGAGTAACCCATGCAAGCCTGCCTTGGCCGGGTATTGGCTACTCGAAGAGTGCCGAGGGATGGCTAAGGGATCGTCGTCATCCTCATTTCAACGAGCCCCTTACGATTTCCTTGCTCAGATATCGCTATTTCTTGTCAATCACTGGATGTGGGCAGTGGGGCTGCATGGTTTGAATTTTGCCGTCAGCATAATCCACATCATGTTGGCACTGGCTATTCGGGATCATCTCATCACGTACGTATTTGAAACAATAAAATTTAAAATAAAATTTTTTAAATTAAATTTCACCACTTGTTTAAGAACCACTATGGTTATACTTTTAGATTCTGGAATATATTTGCAAAGTCGACCTTGCCGAATGACTCCAAGGCGAGAATTTATCGACACGTGCAGCTCCTGGCAAACTTGACCAATGTTGTTCAGCAGCGAGTCCTCCTCCCGGTTCTCATCATGGCCGTCATCCTCGTCAACTCGATTGCCATCACTGTGCTGATGAAACAAACGTGGTCGCTCAGCCAGCTCAATGAAGCCGTACTCTTCCTCCTCCTCTACGTGGACACTCTGCTCATCATTTTGTTTCTGTTCGGAGGAATGGCTGGGGTGTTTGTGCAGTCTAAGCAGATCCACGTGGGGATGAAACTGTTGGTGACTAGGAGACAAGGGAGAGATAAGAAGTACTGGGAAAAGTTCAACAAGTCTTGTGCCCCCATGAAGGTCATGTTTGGATCCGACAACTTCATGGAGAAACTCACGCCTCTCAATTGCTTGAGCCTTGCGGTAAACTTGAGCGTCCAAATTTTGCTGGTGGGAAGCAGCCAATGAGAGACAAAGGAATAGTGTACACGGACTAAAAGTATATATTTCGTATGACCTGCTAGGCAACGAATTACTTTAGTAGAAATTGAGATTTAGATTAGAAAACCACACAAAGCACATCATAGGCACTTCCATATTTGTTGGAAAGTTTAATTAAAATAGTGTGAAATGATGTTTTGATCTATTGCTCCTGGTGAGGAATGCACATAATATTATTACACAAACTAAAAATGCTGCGCTGTGAGCTTTTACTATGTGAAGAAAAAAAACTATTTAAATTATTTGGTTTCATAACATTATTTCAACAATTATGTAAAGGATGATGCTGGTTGAGTTAATATGGGATATATGAAATAGGGGGAATAGTAAATAAAGTATTCTCGTTCTAAGAAATCTTCTTCTTTTACTGTACTTTTTCTTTTAAACCTTTTCAATGACTTCTAGACAGCACATCAATTTTCATTTGGAATTTTCCACTACGACAATAGACTATTTAATTAGGCATATAAAAATCAATTATTTGTGTCACTTTTTCATCAAGTGAAACAAAACGAATCTGATTCTGTTTTGATAAATTCCTCGCTCTCTCAAGGTTATTCCTCGTTGCTGAGCAGACGTCCGGGGAAGATAACTGACTTAACTGTAAATATAGATGCTTCCGCGATTTTTGTGGAAGTGTATAGCAATAATAATAGACACTTCTCACTTATTGCCGATTTCTCGTGTCGTAATAAAGCGGAGTTTCCTTCCTGACTACCTCATAATCTGCTTGCTCCTGATGCTACAGTTAGCTACAATGTCGGCTAGTGTGAGACATCAATATATGTTATTTATTTTTGGACTTCGATCGTGTATTCGGAAACGGTAAGCCTAATAATCCGTGTCCGTAATAGAATTGTAGAGTAGATTCCTTTACATACGTGTACAAAATTTCTTGTCCCCTATATCTTATTGTAAATCGACCATAATGAAACTGAAAGCTTCAAGTCGTTTTACCGGTACACCAGACCCTGCTCTAGAAGCTTCCTACCCTCTACAAATATTTAATGTTGGAGAACAAACATTTGAAGCTGGAAGTAGGGTAGTTTTCTTGTCACGCATTTATGATCCCCTAACTGATACAATGGCAATGACTAGGGATTAAGAATCTATGATTATGCATATTTTGTATATATTATCTGATGACCCTAAGCTTCTACATGCATCCATATCGCAACAAATGAGGTCGTCTGAGAGAAGGTTTTGGTGCCACACATAAAGTAGACTTGTTGAATAAATTCCAGGCCGACTATTCTTTGTTTTTTATAAAATTTGTCGCACTTTGGAGGTCTTAATAAAAACTTTGGTTTTGGATCACGTATAGAGGATTTAATCAGGATGTCCTCATAAAATACAACAAACGCATCAAAGAATTCGAAATGGTTTTCAAAATGAACTCCATGTTTTCCAAAACACATAGTAACAGATAGGTTAGTCGCGGATACACAACATTAGCAAACTACATATAGGGGCCACATGATATACTACCATTAATTCGCATAATGGAGGATAATCTAACACAAAGGATAGCTATGGACTTATGAACACAACTAATGGGTCTGGAATGGTATGTAATCATATGATAGGGTTTGAATTTGACACTAAGCGTGTCCAATGGCTTCAGCAATAGTGGCAATTGGGAGAACCTCAGTCAGTGTTTTCTAAGTATTATAGGGGGAACGAATTAATATTTTAAGAAACAAAAAAGTTACAGCAAAAGAAATTTTGCTGATCAGTCTATTTTGGTTGTGTTTGAAGGCGTCAAAATTACAATCGATATCACAGGCATTAGCTTTCCTCTGAAATAATTTAGTAGACACATAAGAAACAAAAATACACGAGCAAAGAATCTTTATCTGATTGAGGAGGCTGGTGAGGATGAGGATGAAAACCAATGCTTTTCGGATTCAGATTATTTCATTATAAATAATGATGATGATAATGATGCCGACGACGGAAATGATGGTCCTCAGAGTGGAATAAGTGACATATCACAACAAAGTCAAACGGAAATAAATAGAGCACGAAAGGACCAAAAAAGGATTTAAGAAAGGATTTGTTCATGTTATTTATATCTACCGGTACCTGCCGATTACTAGTATATAGGCATCCTTCATGGTCTGATTGCAAATGGTGACGCTGACACACAAGAAACATGAGCAAGATGGGATATTGTGGGCAAGGTGTTACCCCTCCTAATCCTAGTTTGTAATATATTGTTTTTGAACACGTCCTTACGCGTGATTTGTCCGATTGATTCCTGCTGCTCATGTCCAACATTTCTTCTCGTGGCCTTGGGATGCATACCAGCCAAGAGTAGAACTACACAACACTAAACATGTTCTTCCGTTGCCACTTCTGGTCCGGATCTTGCGTCAACCATCATACTAACTAGCTGTTGTCTTCAGTTCGTTCAAATAGTTATTTCCAATTGAACTATCATTTTCATTTTAAGTTTGAAGTTATTTGTAGTAGTTTTTGTGAAACAAGTCCACCAAGCGGAATAACTTAGTTCGCTGCCCTATCCTTTCGAAACAAACTTATGGTCTTACATACCCCACCAAACCAAACCAAACCGTGAGGGTAATAATAAAGCAATTTAAATTTAAGAATAAGCTGGTAACAAGTCCAACCAATCGAGTTCACAAACCAAAAATCTCAATCAAACCTACTAACCTTAAGTCCATTACAAACCATTTGACCCTTCGTCATTAGGCAGAGGCGATTATGACCTTGTCATACTATCTTTCTGTGTTTTTTACTTTGTTGCTTCCGGGATTAGCGAGACGGGATTGTTAAATTGGTTGTCAGCCTTTCGTTGATTCTGCAGTGGATTTATTAATCATTTACGAAATAGATATTAACAAAATAATATTATATTCTGAATATTTATGCGTACATTGAAAATAAATGTTCTTAACATTTTTGTTTTTAACTAGATCACAACTTTGCTTCAATTAATATTCTCCTATTAGGAGATGCGAAGTATTGGTTTGGGATAAAGGGTAGCGAAGGAAAACGGCTAATGAAATGGCTTCAAGACTATATTTTCAAGTATGGCTCTGAGATTGAAAAAGAAATTTGTTTGTGTCCTGGAATGCTTTGTCATCGAGCATATTTTGTACAACCTTCATTGCTTGTTGATGAAGGTTTCAAAGTGTATGCTACAGTCCAGGAAAATCGATACATGGTAACTCAATAAATTGAATAGCTATAAAATACTTTTAAAATGATTTAGATAAACAACTAAACTAAAATATATTCCGTGTCTTCAGCTTCACAGGTCATTCAGACATTCATTATGGCTGTACCTCAGGGCCGTCAGTGGCACTCGCAATTAACACAGTTAATAAGTATGTCCATTTAAACGTTAAATCGTTTAAGCTATTCTTAAGGATTGCTCCACACTTGTTAATGATCAGTATTATAGAGATTAGTTTCTATGTATATTTATTTTAATGTTTGCGATTTTTTAGGGACTGGATAAACCATTACCACTATTCTGCATTCTGTGACATGTCTGCATGTACATATACAAAGCCAGTGTTATCGGTTGATAATTTTTTTTCGCTCTTTAGACAGTTTTCAACAAAACTGGATGATATATTGACAGGCAAGAGAAAAATCTGTTAAATCCCACAAGTAATTTGCATAAAGTGTTAGTAAAGTCTATATTATGACATGAAATTTATGCTTATCGTCTAACAGGGCCTGAAAAAATAAGCAAGTTTTATTTTGGTGACATTGAAGCCACATCAGCAAAGACTATGGATGCAGCAAAACCGGCGGAAGTACCGATACAAACGTCACCGTATACAATGACCAAATCCATATCCAGAAACGTAAAGAAGCGGAATATTACTTGTCAGACAACGGAAGATTATTCAAACTTCTACACTAAAGTTGCACACAAGACGAGATGTCTTATTTGTTAGTGTTGTCAAATTCGATTATTATATGGTATCCAGTTACTAGCAAATTGATTGAAGATTAATTATTAATATTGGCGTTTTAGGTTTCGTTTGTTCAAATAAGGAAAAATCATATGCATTCAGGCAAGGAGCTATTAGGCATATGAAAACTAAACACAAGAAGGTCTTCAAAAACCCCAATCTTAAGAAGCAGACTCTGGAGAAGATACATGCGTATTTAATGAATAAATGAGGAATAAGGTTTTATCGATTGTTATTGGTTAACTGAATTCAAGTACATATTATTATGTTCATTTTTTTCTTTTTGTCAACTCACTTGCTCAAGTATGAACTGGACATGAATTTGTACCAAGTTCTGTTCTAGAGAATAATTAAACTAGCAAATAAGTAAATTAAACTAAGTATGTAGTATAATATTCATTTCAAGTAATGTAATTATGCTATACTAGAACAACTTGAGCTAATTATTTATCAAACTTGATGTGCCCAACACAAACAACTAGAAAAAATGTACAGCTATACAACAACAATACAACTTTTATAACAAAATCCTTTTTTGTTTACTTTTCATAGTTCAAAGTGTTTAGCACGATGTGAATTAATGTCTGAACTTGGTCCGAGAAAGTTAAACAGGCGTAATCATACTGGATTCATATAAAAGCATAACAAGAACAGTTAAGAGATGTATAATTTATTTGTCAACTTCCTCGAATTCAATTATACGATGAAATATTCGTAATAAATGTCAGCCGCCTCGACTCCTCTGAGTAGACCATGAATGCACCCCTCTAAACAATTGATAACATTAATAAGAAACGTCAAATCCCCATTGCAAAAGTAGATGCGAGGATAAATATTCAAAAGTTCATATAGTACAGTAGTACATATCAACACCGTGGCATAAATCCCTTCTCTTCAGAGTTGGAGCCGAAGGCTGTCCCTGGTATCCTTTATCTGTTATGAGCACAAATGTTGACATTCGCTACAGTCGTTTTAACCAGCAGTTGTTTCGGAGAGCTCGAAAATCGTTCATTCAAGCTCAGGCACTCCACGCTCTGCATCATCGGGAAAGTCAAAGAATATTGCATTGTTTATTGCAAGTGGAACAGTTAGCGAGGGAGACAATAAGTCTTCATCGTCTGGTGGAAGCACAAGCAGTAAAAGCAGAGTAACAGTTGCAAAAGCAGTTAAAGAAGAACTCCCCTGGCACCCATTTCAAATCGCCAAATTTCCAGCTCCTCTTTTGGAGAGATTATTACCCGTTGGCTTTAACACACATCCTTTGTCACCAACCGTAAAATCGGTACCAAGAGTTAACACCATGACTGGACTTTGCGTGGCAGCAACACACAGCAAAAATGTATTCCATATACCCATTAGTACAACCGGTAATTCCTCATTTCATTC
Organism: Dicranocentrus wangi; assembly: GCA_036850665.1. NCBI lineage: Eukaryota > Metazoa > Arthropoda > Collembola > Entomobryomorpha > Entomobryidae > Dicranocentrus > Dicranocentrus wangi. Next base: position 11,720 of record JAANSN010005683.1, read on the forward strand.
TCGGGTTCGGGTTTATTCATTAATGTATTTAGACTACTAAACAAACACTTACGCGCTCAATGCACCACCACCCTTCGCGTGACCGTCTAACTTTGTAACAAGTCCACCAAGCGGAATACCTTAGCTCGCTGCCCAATCCTTTCGAAACAAACTTATGGTCTTACATACCATACCAAACCAAACATACTTTACAACCTAACACCCACCAACCATGACTATT
>JAANSN010005684.1:0-11937 GCA_036850665.1 Dicranocentrus wangi
CTTTCATGTCATGTAGTTAGCGAAAGCCACGTCATCAAACAAAAATCTCATATATTCCTCTACAATTTTCACAATGGCAATTCACTTCACTCCCTATATTTTTCGAAAGCTTACTCACTTTAGAATTCCTATATTTTTCGAAAGCTTACTCACTTTAGAATTCCTATATTTTTCGAAAGCTTACTCACTTCAGAATTTTTTATGACATGAGAAACGAGTTTTGCCTGTCAAGCAGGACAGGAGATTTTTTGGACTTCCTGAGTGGATCCAAGAATTGGGAGCATACAGACTTCCGACAAAGTCCATTTGCAAGAAAAGACTAACTTTACAAGTCGGTATATATATATGGTTTCCCCAACGGTAAAAAGTATTCTACATAGGTACTTTCACTTATTCCCTTATTCAGTTTCGTCAATATTCCAAACGTAAATTTGAAATGAGGGGCTTTTGATTCTGAGTATTCTGACGACTACAGAAATACGAAATGAGCTGGTCCAATTTCTACGGTTGTATTTGCTATTATTATGTCACTTATAATGCTCACTGGGTAATGCTCACCAGAGAAAATCGATGCAACGGCTGCGATGATAAAGGAAAGGATGACACCGGGACCAGCCACAGTCCTTGCTACCATACCAGATACTAGGTACATTCCTGTACCCACACAACTCCCCACTCCAAGGGAGGTTAGATCCAGAGTAGTTAGGCATTTCTGAAACATTCGAAACAAGAAACAAGTTTACGTGACATTGTTACGGAGTCTCTGAGCTACCCCAAAAGGGACATGAAATTTTGCCATCAATGCCTCCGTACACGTTCACAACAGCTAGAGCATGCACTCCGACGATTCTCGTTAGACGTTAACTTCATAAAATTGATGAATACGGAACAAGAAGTTCGTGTCTTTGCTTATCCCCAAAGTGTAAGTAAACCCACGGCTTAATACTCCTTTACATCATCACATCAGAATCACTGGACAGCAAGCACTACAGCAGTATTATTTCCATAATAATGGCAAAGTGTGAAACTTGATTGCAACTTGCAACCTATCCATCTTTGTCATCTATCTATTTCCATCTCATGAAAACGTACGAACGTCCGAACGTCCGAACGTACCGCTTGCTTGTCAGTTTCATGTTCCCTACGGACAAATATAATCCGAAAGACGAGTTGTTGTGCTAAAAATGAACATTACTTTACTATATTTAGTCTTACCATAACACACGAAACGAATAATTAAATCTGAAAGAGTAACTGAGACTGCAATAATAACATAAGAAGAAAGTTTGGTTGGAGAATGCCAAGCCCGTCAAACTATGTTTGTATGTGTGTCGCCTCCCAGCTCTTGTGACTGTGACAAAACGGTTTCACTTGAAAAGTACAAATAGCACACAGGCTACGAACGACTCGCAGCTTCTTCTGACTGTTTCTAAACTAACTTGTCACTCTTGTAATCATGATTAATCTTTGCCATCTTAAATCCTTATAACAAATCAAAACGACACTGGGAAGTTGGACGGTAAGGCAGTGTAACAACTGTGAAAGATTTGTTCATATAGGGTTAAAAGCACCCATGAGGTGCTGGTGAACGGTGCAGTTAACTCAATCAAACAAGGGCTACTGGGAAACACAGTTGCCGGCGGTAGCCCATGCTGTCAAATCGCTTTTAGGACACATTTGCATAACTTCCCAAGGTACTGACTGGGAATGGGATGGGAACAGTTCAAAGCCCAAAGTTTTAGGAAGTATGAAAGGAAAATCTCATCAAATTAGAATTCCTTATAAAGTAACTTTATATTGATGTATAATGCAAATTGGGTGATATAAAAGGGATTTCCCATTCGACTTTGCACAAGAATATCGATTGAAAATTACATGTGAGTAGCACATTTCTAAACTGACTTAATACCATGCAATTTGTTGGAGGTAAAAACTGAAGATATAACTATAAGATATCAATTGAAGTAAAGTAGATTTGATCGACAAAAATAACTGTACTTATTATGTGCATTTTGCACGCAACATTGCCATACCTTGGAAATTGCTAGTGCAGTCAAAAAGCCGGCCATCATTCAAAACTTTTGCAAAGTGAAATTAAGTAAAGTGATGTGACTGAGTACATGGGGCAAGTTACACTACGCACATTGGTATAGGAGAAGGAACACTAATGAATGACAAAAGGTGAATACAGGTTAGACGGTTTCCTTTGATATCGCCAGCAAGCTTCACCATGATCATAATTGGACAGCGGATATGTAAAATGGAAAGCAAAATGAAACTTTCTGTAACCATGATCTGGGGTGGTGGGAACTGGGAAGGGATACCAACAAACAAATCGTATCATCGCACTTCACAAATATAAATAAACAAAGAAGCTCACTCGCGACAGTCGCGACATAATCTTTGAATAAACAAGGTTTGATCAAGTGTGCAGGATAAAGGAGATCCATTTCCCAATGTTATTTTGTACGTACTTCATATAGCATGAACCTATCTAATTGATTAGTGATTGATGTGAGTTGATTCTCGTATTTCTTTCCATCCACTCCATTCCATAAAGATTTTACTAAAATAAATCAATATATGCTGCAAATAGTAAGGTACTAGGTACTATATAGTGGATGGGAATGACAACATAATGTGTCGACAACACATTTTACACCAGTGACAATAAATCACTTCTATTATTCACTCCTACTCTGGTTATCGACGACGACTTGCATGCCTGGATGGAAAACGGAAAGGCTTGTGGCTTATAAAGTCATGTTCTTGAAGAACAAAATGAGCGAACTCGGAAAATGAGTTTGGACAACCCAGATCGTAGTTCCATTACATATATAGAGTACCTAACAAGTGGTTCGATCGATTTCCCACAGATCGATGAATTACCACTCTTCTGACTAGAATCTAGAATTCTAACTGTTCCACGGCTATATTTATTATATATTATATTATGCCACGACCACCATAACCTGCATATTGTATAATACATAAGTACATAACAAACAAACATATCTTTTAAAAACCGCTTTCCTCTTGTTAGAATATAATCAAAAAGTGTAGTCATAAAAAGGTAGATGATCGAGGTTAGGACGACGTGACTAAAGGAAAGTGGAGAAAGTGTAGGTATATGGTACACAGTTCAAACTCAAAACTGAAATGAACCCCTATTCTCTCTATTGAACACCTTTTTGCACCATGTGCAAATGGTAATGGTGATCAATTCCACCGCTTGAATAAACTTTGCAAGAAAAACAGTTTTCCACCAGTTTAGTGTAATCATATCATCCCACTGCTTTCACAAAAGGAAAACAAAGTATGAACATGGTAGATTTCTGGAGGATTGGTGCGCTGTCCTCAATACTGTTTTTGAGTATATTCTACATATAAGTATATACAGTCAAAAAGTTGGAGCAGCAAGAAGTTGAGATTTGTTCGGAAAGTACTAAAAATGAACTTCCGTAGATATTTGCCCTAAGCCGCGTGCATAAATATGCACAACGAATTCTGAGTTGGAGAAGAAAATGCCGTGGTTGGAGAAGTTGAGTTTTGACTTACTTGCAAACCTGCTTGCTCCTTGCCTCCACCGTGAATAGGATCTTCTTGTAGCGTGGCAGGGTTCTTGGTCCGTATCAATTTATTGAAGAGGATCAAACTTTTTTGTTTTAAGACCTCCCGATTCGATGGAAGATATTCTTGCAACTTGTCTGGCAGTTTCATTTTCTCTTTTGTCTGGAAAAGGTCTTTTTTTGCTGCTTGTTTATAGAGAATCTCGTCGTCGTCAGTCAGTGTGGTTTTAAGAGGAAAAATTACTTTCTTCTTCGTCGATCACAGGGAGTTAATGCGATGAAGATTATTAAAGGAGTAAGAGAGGCTTTTCTTCCAAATTCCTCCAAGGTACTTGCAGCACGTCGACTGTGGACTCGTGTGGACTGTGTGTCCTCTTTGTACTACCCTGTAGGATGCTGGATAAAGGTATCTTGCTACTTTCCACACCGCACCGTCGTCCGTACTGGATTTGATCGCTCAAAAAGCCTGGGAACTAGAGATGAGGGTTTGTTGAGATGTTTTCTGAGATGAGATGTTGAGATGAGACAATGAGTGGCAGGGAGCTAGTAGGTTGAATTGAGTGTTGCTTTACGTATTAAGGATCGCCATCACTAACCTGCAAGTCAAAGGAATAGCACTTGATTGGGGATATGATGATTTTATTTGATGTTGGGAATTGACCATAGGATCTCGCAATTACGCAAGTAGCAAATCTCACGTTATTATAATGACGTCAATGGTCATTGCTTCGCCATTAATTTGTGGGCTACACACTACACACTTATTACAGCACTAAAAGTCAGGTCGGTCACGTGACACCATGTATGCACTCTCATAAACTCTCATTCTACCACATATGGACTTATAATGACCGGTAAAAATATAAGTTAATTGCCCCTTCGTTGTCTCAAAGGGATGTTCGTGGATAGGAGGAAATCATCCGCCATCGCCAACTGAAAATCCCTCGACACAATAATAATAATCCTTTTTATCGTCCTCTGAAATCATTTTCATAGACCATAAAAGGGAAAATAATGTTAACTCGTGGGCTGGGTCCGATTACAAGACATGAATAGGTAATCAAGTTTGATAACACAAACACGACGGTATAAGATACAGACGCGCAAATTCGCTCAGCGCAGCGGGAGAAAAGGAGAAAGCTATACGTATGTTGTCCCCAAAATGTAACTTGAGTCGCTACTCACATAACACAATTTCCTGAAAGTTTTCGCTACTTGCACTTGGCTCAGATGAAGAAAAAAAACTCCTCTCCACTATCACTTTTGGCCAATTACATGTGACTCGTGAATGGCGTAAACTTGGAAATTCATCGACTACGGTGATAATTAGGTTGCTGATTTTGGTAAAAAATTTATCGCAATCACAAACTTTATTGCGTTGCGAGTGTTCAATTATAATGGGAAACAGGATGCAGTCTTTTACAGCCTCTTGAATAAATACGTGTAGACCCGATCAGTGTAGAGCTCCTGGTTCGCAGCTAGATAGAGTACCTAATAAATTCAACATTTCTTGTATCCCTGTATCCGCCCAGTCCTCTCTGGTTTCCCAGTGTCAAAACGAAACAGCCCACAAAGCTTGTCCTGTCCGTTGGCTTTCATTCAAAGGAAAGAGCTACTTTAAACAAAAGACGTACAAATAGAGGGTTGTTGAATTGCAACTGGAAAATCCAGAGGGAACCCAATTTTACCCATTGTATAAACTCAAGTGGGTCACATTTGGGAAAATAATGGAAGACAAAGTATTTGCAACGGGAGGCTACGGGGAGTAGTGCCCAAAATGCTAGTTTGGGAGAGGATATTATGGATTTTCTTTTGGTTTACAATGGAACATACTTTTAAAGCTAATACTCGAACAACGGAGGAGGATGAGCTAAAAATTTCTAGTCTCTCTTCAACAACGTATTATTTATACACGTAACGGGTAATTCAGTCGTCGTGTGGTGGCTGTATATGGGAATAAAATGGAAAATTGGAGTGAATTTTGAGTGAGCATCGAAATAAAGAGATTCTTTCATAACATCGTGCTCATCATGCCCATACCTCCAACTTACTTCGTTTAGTTCTATCTCTCTCTCTCTCTCTCTCGACTGAAAACTGAAAATACACAAAGCTTGTGTAAAAATTTAGTAAAAAAAGAATGGGAAAGAGAGATGGAAGTTTCTAAACGAACCTCGGAAACGAGGCCTTTCAAATATAAAAAAGATCAATAAAAGGAATGTGAGGGAATAGAGAGGTAACGCGTAAGGGGAAATCAGCAGGACACCACTACTGCGGTATCTCGGTAGTCTTTATGCTCCTCATCCTTTTACTCTTACAACCGAAGCATGCATGCATTCCACTACATGCCCCTTTCCCGTCTGACAGTTCCAAGAAACTTTCTCTTTACACCTAGACCAGACCAGATGGATCCTTGGCTAACCTTTATTGCAGTATACGATGTAGTTTTTTTTATATCTTCTTTATCTCGCCCTCATGGTATTCGCTCCACACATGTTGATACGAGAAAGCTGCAACAGTGGAATGCCTACTGTAGTCTTTGCGTATAAAACTAATCTCGCTGGATTGTGCTACATGATACGACTCATGATACGACTCATGATTCTTAGGATATTCAATATTGAAAATAGAGAGTATGCAATTTTCCATTTTTTTTTCTGGGGTAGAAAATCTTTCTCTATGGTGTAGCTACTCAACTCTTTAACCTTATCAAATTCAATACGTATACTCGCGCGGTTCTCTGTGCAAATGTCTTAAGTAAAGTGTTTTCCATAAAATGAATTTAGGGTCAACCCTCGTCGTACATACCCGTTTGCAAAATTGTTTTGAGTCGACTGAACTCTTTGAAAGTGATTGCCGTAATGTATCAATGTTGCTCATTGGATGATTTGGCCCATTTTCAGGCACCAGTTTCCGCTGATGTGATCAGAAACCCGTGTTGTCATGTATCGTGGTGGGAGAAAGATGCGGACTTTGTCCAATTTCCTCCTTACTGGCACATTGGGGAATGGAGAAAGTCTCTGCCACAAATCCACAAGGTGCTGTTTAGGAGAAATTGTCCACTTAACTGTTTTCTTTCTATTCGATTTACCCAGCGTTGGTCTCCGCCTTGTGTGGCATTAATCTACCAGATGGATTTCATGAGTGAAAACATTCGATAAAATGGAAAGGAAAATGAAAAATAAACTGCATGGCACGCCCACATCTATTCTGGATGTTTAACCTTCCATTTGTGAATATTGTAGCATAAGTATCACTTCACTTCACTGGGAAACCCATTCACTGAAGTAGCTCGAGCCTAATCAATTAAATGACTACTTATCTCTTTTTCTCTCGTTGTTGAGCACTTAAAAGTGCAGACAGCTTAGGAGAGATAATCACTCTTAATTTGTAGCGTAGTAGCTTGGGCAAGCAGTACAAACACTATGAACACATCATCATCATCATGAAAGTTTGGCTAANGCAGACAGCTTAGGAGAGATAATCACTCTTAATTTGTAGCGTAGTAGCTTGGGCAAGCAGTACAAACACTATGAACACATCATCATCATCATGAAAGTTTGGCTAAAAATATCGAGCCGTGATGATTGATTACACCCTGGCTGGAACATGTATAGCATGTATAGGCTTTCGTCGGGGAAGCAGTGATTGATATGCAGAAATTATACAGTCGACACTCTCAATGGCTAATACATGCACATACAAACTATAGTGTAGGATGATGCATTGTGGTATACACAATGAAAATTTTTCACTATGGTCTATAAGCTATATATTATGCTGTTTGCCACATGTGGGCGTAGGATTTGCATCTACAGCAGCACCAATGATAACTGTTGCTTCCACTCAGTTACTAAGTTAGTCTCTTCATTGTAAACTATCACTGCAAAAAATTACACATTTCCCTTAAAATATCATGTTTGCACTACTGCACAGCTTTCACCAAACAAAAAAAAATATAACTGACAGGAAGCAATAACTTCTCTGTTTTTATCCTCAGCAAACATTTAAGCTCCCCTTTTGTCTGTTTCACACATTGATATCTCTTCCTATCTCGCAATCTCGCTTCCTCACTTTAATCAACCTCACACCATTAAAATGATTTCATGAACATGTTAGTAAGTACCACTATCCAACAAAGATAAATAGAGACTCCTCCAAAGGATGTAGGATATGATGATATGATGTCTGAGGATGATGCAAATTCCAGTAGCTTGGCCAAAAACACTATGCACTTTTCTCCATTTCCTCTTCCAAAACGACGAGCGCTGAAATTATCCACACAGTATTTTCCCAGCAAGGCAGAAAAGCACACAACATGAGTGAGGATTTATGAGTCGAAAATCCAGAACAGTGCAGCCGTATCCTGGAGAGAAGTCTGTTTTCATCTGACTTGAGTCGAATACATTCACTTGCTCTATATACTCCAAAAAAGCAAAAGCTTTTGGTTAGTTTCTCCCTTACTCCCCAGTATATTCCAGTTTGAGAAAGTTGGATATTTGCACTGCGAAAACATGAATGTATTTCGACCAAGCCCAAGCAGCTCTGCACTCTGCATGCTTTCCCTCTCGTCGACGTGCGTTCGGCGAAAGCTGGAGTAGTCCAGACCAGAGAGAGGAAAACCAGAGGGAAGAAGGAATGCTTGTTACTTGTTAGTGCCTCTACCACCAACCAACCCTTCGTTTCTGCCTTATATTCATGTGTGTGGTATATATTTATTGGAAGCACTTCCTTTATCGTGTGATGCCCGAGCATCGAGCAGTGAGTGTGTGCATAATATTATGTTCATCATGATAGACATGACTATATACACACACAACACTCGTTGAATGCAATATCAACTTGAGCAGAATGGTTTTAATGCTTTGAAAAAAGTTGGTGAACGAACAGTTAACCGAGGGAACCACACAACGACGAAAAGTTGGAAAATGAAAACGGCACTATTCACATTCAACCGGCAGAAAAATACCTACTTTACAGTTTTCTTGAGAATTCTAGTGCATATATGGATGAAACTTATATGATTGCGACATTGGTAATAAAACTTTGTATTCCTTTTTTCGCAACCACAGTCGCACTAGGGTACATTTTTTGCATTACCAAATGTGTTTTATATTAGAGACTGTAATCGATGTCAACTTCTTTTTTCTTGCTACGTATTGCTAGAAGTGTGACTGCGAATATTCATGTTTTCTCCAGTTTCCTGCTTCGTGAAAGTCCTATATAGAGTGTGTATGAGTTCAAAGGAATTTCAGGGGAATGGTTGAGGAATGTGGTGTAACATAACCGTCGAGTCGATAAGATTTGTATTGTTTCAGGCAACGGCAGATGTTCAAAGGTTGACGTAAACTTTGGCGTGAGTCCGTCCATCCGGGAAGGCACATGAAAGCATCGTTATTTCAAGATTTGCTTATAAATGACTAAATGAATAACGGGCTTTCCTCCTTGAGTGAGATTGATATCTCCTTCGAATTACATGAAATGGTCGAATGCCAATGCACTCTTATAGTTAGATACTATCATTATTACAGTTTTTTCTTTGGAAGTAAGCTTCTAAATTCGGATAAATAAGTTTGAAGCATGTCATGGCTCATTCAACTTTATGCTGCGAATGCTACTTACAAAAAATTCTTTCTCGTCTTTCTACGTTTTTGTTTGAAGTACCCAGTTACAAACAGTATTATGCTGGTTGTGGGTGTTGTGTTCTGACTATTTATGGAAGCCTGCTTGAATGCTACTACGTTTATCGTGTGTGGTGTATCTGAAGGCCGAACCTTTTCCCGTAAACGAGAGTGCAGAGAGCAATATATTTTCAGTGAATGAAACAACCAAGAAAATAGTGGTGGTGGTGAAAGCTTTGAGAGAAACACTAGGTTTTTGGTATGCATGTTGGTACAGCGGCGAAAAATATGAGTTGACGCCTTTCCTGATTTGTTTTCCTCAAATCTTCTCCTGTATCTATGCAATCCTGCTATTCCTACTATGCCTACGTCGTGTCGTAATAAAAAAAAATCCAGCACATATAGTTCGTGCATATTCTCAATAAACCTGCATTTTTTGTACCGTTGAAAATAAAATACATTTAATATTTCTCCTGATATTTTTATATGTTGGGACTTGACTTATTTCCACTCTTGTATATGGGTTGTGGAAAGAGTAGGAACAGTAAAGGAACTGTCCCGACGGTTGCCTGAAGAGTAGACTGAGTAGTAAAACTAGTAACGTAAATGTGAACAGAAATTTTTAAAACGGAACATTTCATGTGCGATAGAGACAAAAGCAGCTGAATTTTTTTCTGACATACATAGCAAGCTGCTTGGAAGGAAACAGAGGTACGGGATGAATAAAGAGGACAAAAAGTCAAAGAAAAGTAAGCTACGAGCCTACGAGTCTTATATCCTTATATTGCAATTGGAAAAGACGCTTCAAGGCAAAGGATCCTATATACGGGTACCCAGAGACCCCCGAAGTTGGGGGAATGAAGTACATGGAAAAATATATAACGAATAATACAAACAAGAGCGTGTTTTCGAGCTGAACTTCCACTCTAATTTTTCTTTCATTCACAGCATTGTAGTACTAAACTCGAATCCAAGTATAGAGTCAGCTTTCTTAATATCTTCAGTGGAAAAAATATGGTACTTAAGAAGAGGAGATGCTTTGTATGATTCATGTTGAGATGTGTTGCTTGAAACGTTTTCAAATGAGGAGCAAGAAGAGAGAAAAGTTCTCTCTTGGACTTGAAGCACACGTACTTCACTACTACTACTACTTTCTCCAGCTTGGTGAGCTGAGCTGTTTGGGTGGGGTTGGGTGTTTAGTGGAAAAAGACGGATTTAACTTTGGTTCAGAATGGCTTAGCCTAATCTCACAATACGTAACTTTAAATGGGTATATATTCCCCATACGTTCATCACACTGTCTATTTGCCGGAAACGCTATTCAAGTTTGACAAAAGAGTCGTATAAAAGTAGGGAGACACATAACGCATTATGGTTAAATTCATTGTTTTCAGCTATAAACTTGTCTCGTTCTCGTGGTGAGCGCCCAACAAAGAGAATTTGGGAACGAAAGTTAAGGCTGTGCTGCTGGGTGGGGGTAAAAGAGATATAGTACAAAAAAAAACCACTCCAAGGATGAATGTAGAAGATGACGTCACTCGCGTCTTGAGCATTATTTTATTTTTCTCGCCAAGTGGTTTTGAGAACTGGGTCGGGACGGGATAATACAATTTAACTTTTGAAAAGAGAAACATTTCGGGGAAAACACTCAAAAAAAGTTGCCCATATAACTTTCTTTTCGTAATTATTGTTTAGAGATGGGTGCATCGCCCTAAACAAGACAGTGCACTCCAAGTGGAGAGGCTGATTGCTTTTTTATAACAAACAGCGCTCAGCGTTTGGTATAGTGAATGCATCATTTTTTGTTTCTTCATTAACAAAAAACGGCCAGACAGACTTTAAGCCGAAGGACCATGTTACAACTTACCTCGCCCACAACTTTCGTAAACCACATTCTCTCACTTGACATCCCCTTTTCAGTCCTATTCCGAATTTCAAGAATCTTTTTATCAATTACTCTGTCGTTAATTGAATGAAAGAGTACTCGTAAAACATGTAATTCCCAGTTCCCAGTTGTACGCCAAATATATGTTGTATATAACGTGTAACCTGTAATTGTAAAATGAAAAAGTTTAAAAGTAAAGTTTACCCTTTACTTTTTGTAATTATTTACTGTGGCTTTTTCTTCATTATCATTAATTCATGCTTATCTTATTCGTAGTCCAAAAAAAAGAAAGTTTTTCACAATCATTACAAATTGTTCAAATGGAAAATTTCCCATGTCGTGGGTTCCTCATGTTCCCCATCCAAGTTACATCCCGTACATACTCACCCACCAGACAATCTTTGGGCTTCAATGTTTATAACAAAGTTTCATCAAGGAAATGGCTGAAGTTGTGCTACTTCCTTTCCTACTTTCCTAGGGAAAAGGTTGGAATAAAGTTTTTTTTCTACACACAAGCTATGCAGTTCCATCCCAACAGAATTAAAAGTATGAAAAAAGTGTACAAGTTTTTAGTAGCTTTCTCCCAAAAAAATTAGAATATACAGAAGTAATAGTTATGAGGTAATATACGTTACAATTCCATTCCTAAGAGGAAGAAAAAACTACCTCACGAAAATGGACCACGCAACATTACATTTTATTCTCGGGAAAAACAAACTCGGAATTCATTCCAACCGTTGAGAATGAAACAGTGAAAGCAACAGCAAGGATAACATGTTGCTTACAAGAAAGAATGGCCCTGCCATCCAACTCCCAGGCTCAGCTCGGAACTGAACTGGAGAGTTTTTTTTGCATTAGGCACATT